>JAJMEV010000031.1:0-180890 GCA_030574355.1 Kurtzmaniella natalensis | reverse complement strand
TATATTCTTATATTCTTATATTCTTATATTCTTATATTCTTATATTCTTATATTCCTATATTACAGACTATATGTATGCTAACATTTCACGGATGCATTCCTTCACTTGGTAGTATAACACTCCATGCAGACCATCAATCACAATGTCCCCAGTATCGTCTCCATCAAGCGACCCATAAATCACTTTCCTTATAGCCAATTGGTCATTCACTACAAGGGTACCTTCAGATTTAAATTCGGCGTTCAAGTTCCGGCTTTGAAGCTTTTTCTTAAGCTCGGTAAGTCGAATATTCCCAATGGCCAATTTAGGTCCTGTAACTGATAAATTGGCTACTTCTTCTTCTACTTTCACTTTGCTGCTCGTTTCATCTTCCATTTTGATATCCCCATTCATTCTCTCTAAAGTTTTATCGGCTTCTTGGTTCAACTTTTGCTGGAATTCCATCTTCTGTTTAGCGTATTCCTTGGCAGTTAAATGCTTTAACGTGAATTGCGTAGAACTATTAATATAATTAGATAATTTTTTCTTCTCCTCTTCTTCTACTTTTTCACCTTCTCCTTCGCCTTCTTCTAACTTAATCTTCTTCTGTGCTGGTTTCTGCTGTTGCTGTTGTTCACTATTAGCTATTTCAAGTTCTCCATAAACCTGTGCTACTCGGTAACTACCATCAATGGTCTGCCACTTCAAATTTTCAAGAAGCCCATCATCCAATTTAACTTCAAAATTGGTTAATCCAAGTCCTGAAATACCGTCGTCGTCATAACCGATCTTTAACGACTTATTGCCCTCGGCTACTAATACATCCATACTATTGTTTATTCTCCCTGACATCCCCAGGATTCCTCCACGAATATTTTCAAGGGACATGAATCTTGTCGAGTGCAAGAGACTCTTATTATACTCAGAATCTTGCTTGATCTCGGCTTGTTGTGAAAACATACTTTTAACTTTGGCTAACAGATTCAAATTCCCTTCTGATGCATTAGAGGTAAAGTCTCTCAATAAAACCACATTGTGAGGTTTAAGTAACGACACAATAAGACTAAGTGATCTGGAATCAACAAGCCCTGATAAATCGACAAATGAAAGACCACATCTCATTCTAATAGGCATGGAATTATGGGTGACCCGTTTCTTTGGCACAAACAATGTATCTAAATTCTTCTTTAACACTTCATTGTTCAAGATTTCCTGTGGTGTAAGCTTATTAGAGACATCGTTCTGGGTAAATCTACGCATCTTACGTCCTCCTGGACCTCTGCCCCATTCTGCTTCGTCTTCTTCTATTCCATCGATTGTAAGTCTCTTGGTAGCCTCGTCATTCTTTTGGAAATCTTTAATATCTATCACTTCACCGTAATCATCGAATGTATGCTTATGACTGTTGGGGAAGTATGGGAACATGGCCTGTCTAGGTTTAAGTTTTTTGGTAATCTTAAGATCCAAGGTCTCGTTATCAGCCAATTTCTGCTTGATATAATCCCCTACGAACGCTTCATGGGCTTCAAGATCATTTTGAGCTGAAAACACTCCTCCTCCATTTGCTTCAGATGGTTTGCTACTTCCTTTATCTTCGCCTTCTGTACCGGATCCTTCTGTCTTCATTGAAGATTTTGATCCATTTGCAATGTCATATTCATTGCTTGGAGCTTCCAGAGTTTCTTTGCTTTCGTTGTTGTCATCATCTTCATCGTCTTCATCGTCTTCATCGTCATCATCATCCAGATCGCTGAAATTTTCGTCATTTAACAAATTTCTATTCTTCTTGGCTCGTACCTTTTCTAAAAGCTTTTGCTTTAGAAGTGTGTTGATCCTGTCTTGGAATGCATTTAATTCGTCTCCCACCAAGGCTTCTTCTACAAATAAATTAGGAATACTAAGCAATTTTTCAAGTGGGACTGGAACACCATCTTCTGCATCCCCGGATGGCAGTCTTTGCTTAGCCAATTCATACCATTCTCTGTATAATTGGGCATTCAAATTCAGGTCATCGAGTTGCTGATGAGTCTTTTCAGTTAAAATAATCGTGGTCTTTTCATCGTTACAAACATATTGAAGGGCGTCAATCAGCTTATCCCCCGGTTGTAAATCCAACCCAGTACAAAAGACAACTTTTGGACCAGTAAGCAGGAGAAGTTCAGTGGCATCACCCAAGAGATCTACTTTCAGGGGATCAAACGGAATATTATTCTTACTCAGAGCTCCATGCAGTTGGACTTCTTCCCATTCCTTAATAAGTAGCGACAGCATCCATTCAAGAAGGTTAGAAGCATAAGAGAGAGCTTTAGTACCCAGATAAGAAAGGAGAAGAACTGGAATTGGAGCACTTTGAAGATGTTGATCGATAAGATGTAAGAGTTCTAAAAACCGTCCAGAGAGAGATATTGGAAGCAATACAGTCCCACCTTGAGCCAAAGTAGCATCGACAAGCAGCAAGAACTTCTCTGTTCTTTTCTTATGAGACATAGCTGAACCTAAATCGGTATTAGTTATAAATGCAGTTGGTCTTACGATCTGGGATAATGGATTACCGTTTGGAGTTAAGAAACTAGCCGAGTTTAAAAATGAATCCTTGGAATGGTTCCAAGCAGGGGCATATACGATTTTCTCCAATTTCTTACTTAAAACCCAAAAGGTTCCTCCCAACGTATGACCGGCATTATACGGAGTCACCACCAATTTACCATCGAAAAGCAGGATTGTTTGAAGGAATTTCAAAGCTATGATTGTATCGAAAGCTTCATCTATAGAACTGACTTCAAGTAAGGCATTTTGAAGCGGTCCCACCAACCCCTTCGATCTATAAAACTCAACCGTCAGGATTCGACCCAATTGATTCACTGGAACCGTCAGGTAGACCGATATGTTGGCCATATAGAGTGGGAAACGGTTGAATAAAAGGGCAAATCCGCCGATAAACTCAGGGGTAGCATGTGAAAGCAATATCACACTGACATTGGCCAAATGGGTCTCCAAAAAGTTGATATCTTGTGGGTTCTTCCCGTCCCAAGAAGGGTCTGCAAAGATGGTTGTGTCTGAGTCGAAGGAGAGTTTCAGGACCCTGATGGACCCTGACTCGCTCTCTAGAACTTCAAACGTGAACATCCTGTGTTATGCCTGTGTCCCAAAGATCAAATAAATTGCCTAAACACAACTTTTTACTACCGAATTGGGGAGGGGAGTGGGGGTGTCTGGTTGCCAGTCTTGTCCTTAAGTTCTTCTTATTCTTTTGATTTTTGGCTGTAAAAAAGAAGCTGCGTGAAATAATCTTTAAGTGGGAATGTAGAGTTTGAAAATTCAGGTGTATACCAAAGGTGGGACAAATCAGTCCAAATCAACCCTTAGCCTACAGAACAGTTCTGTTGAACGATCTACTTTGATTTATAAAACTCTACTGAGATGCTCTACGCTACACGATGTTAATAATACTACACTCAATGTATTGCACAGACGCCTGCCCACCAAATTAAGGCTCTGCTAATAGATAAACTAAGTTATAAAGCTGAGAGAACAAATCTTCGAAACCAATAAACCTGGCTAGCTTCAAAAGCAACCAGCTAGTTTTTAGCATTATATATATAAATATATATATATATGTATATGTATATATAATAATAATCCCTTATTATAAATAACCAATTTAGGTACACACAAACTTGAAAACAAATATCGTCCCCCTTGAAAGAATGCTTTTTTGCGTTTGTTTGAATTGAAAGATGCCCAAAATAAAAAGAACCCCGGGATATAAGTGACTCTTTTATGATCAGGATCTGAATAAACTCCTGAATTTTGCAATCAACCCACCTCCACTGCCAGCACTTCCTCCGGCTTCTTTCCTATCGGAATTGGAAGGAGTCGTGGAATGACTAGGACTGTTGGGGAAAGCTCCAGGGATTTGGTATTCCGGTTTACTCTGCTTCAAAGCTGGACTACTATTGCTGATTGAATTTGTAGGAGTATCAAAGCGTTGAGTAACATCTTCATCTTCAAGGTCAAGATCTTCATCGATCTGATCTGGTTTCTTGACAGTAACTTCTTCTTCCACTTCTTCATGGACGTTTTCAAACACTGAATCGGCCGAAATTGAAACTCCAGCAAAAGAGGAACCAGTGGTTTCAATTTGAGTGAGTGGCAGGGATACAGTGATGTGATCTGTTTCAGGGGATAAAGATTTATACTCTTGATAGTTTGGGGAAGTCGGATCAAGAGTAGGAGTGGTTGATTTAGTAACAGGAACCGGTGCTGGAACCGGTGCTGGGACCGGTGCTGGGACCAGTTCTGCAACTTTTGAAGGTTTAACTGAACTGGGTTCAGGTACACTTCCAGGGACAGGATCAGCGATTTCCTTGGTGTCAGTTTTAGTTGCTGGAGAGGAAGTTGTCTTGTTGGTGGCAGGAGGTTTTACAATTTCATCTACAGTCTTGGTGACGGTAGCTGGGACATTAACTGGGATAGACTTTGCAACTGGAGCTATTGGGGCACTGGTGATTTCAGGTTCCTTACTGGCAGCAGTAGTAGAAGCAGGTTTAACAACCAGTTCATCAACCAATTCTTCAGCCAGAAGTACGTTGTTTTGATTCCCACCTTCATCGGTATCAATGGAGTAGTCGTGGGAGACTCTCCAGTCGCTGTCATTGATAACAAACTTGAATACAAGGTTTTCTTGTTGATCAAGTTTTACTGTTCCGTAGAACACATCACCCTTTTTGGTTAAGGCTACTGACTTGGACCAGTCGTCGAAATTCCCGGTGATATGAACCGAGTGGATTCCTTCGGTGGCCGGCCTGTGTGTTAGTAAGAGTTAATTCGAAAACATTTGCAAAAGTGACAAGTTTTTATGGCAAAATTTGTCAATTTTAGGCAAAAAAAGGGGTTGGCAAAAGTGGTTGCAAATTGGATGCGCAAGTTTTGAGGGGGCAAGGAGGAAAGCAACGAAATCATACAATTCTCCTGGTGATCAACGGGACCGGTAGCATAATGGATACACTTATTCTTGTAGATTAAGGGTACTCTTTGGTTTATTTTGGAACGATCGGTACTTGGTCCCCTGGCTGGGGATATACCATGCCAATAAATCTATTAATACAATCTAATTTAAGCCTTCATAATATTGTATAAAATTATAATATATTAGATTAGATTAGACGTATATTTATATTTTGTTTTATTTTATTTTATTTTATTTTACTTTGCAACCACCAAATGGCCTCTTCTTCTGATACATACCATGAAAAGCTATAGGAATACACCATTTTCAAAAAAAAATTATCTCTCCTGGCTATAAGTTGTAAACAATTTCAAAAAAGTTTAAAGGACGGGGGTTATATAAATTATTTAAGGGATCAGAAGATGATTAAATTAAAAATAAATAATAATATGCAAACACGCAAAAAATGGCAGCATGCAATTATGCATAGAGGAAAAAAGGTTAAAATAAAATGGTGAGTACATTCGGTGGGTCGAAAAGGGCTGCTGGGCCGCCTTCAAGATCTGAGGCCAGTGCCACAGCACAGGTATACGATCCTGGCAAAGAGCTTGGCCTATTGGGCCAGCATTGGGCTAATGTAGGGATAATATTGGGGGGGTGCAGAGTTAAGGGCGTAGAGCATAAGGTAAAGCATAAGAGCCGAAGTGTACGGCCCTAGTGCTCTAGTGTAGAGTCTTAGAGCAGTATAAAGCCTGAGAACTAGAGCGTTGAACCCCCGAACTGATCTGCGGTCCTTTTTTCCAATTCCGAGTGTTTTAAACTAAATAGTGCCCTTCGGAGTTGATCTGCAGGGCGATAGGCCAGATAACAACAACAAAACTAGAATAGTCAACATAAATTAATATATGTCTTTGTCTATAAATATATGTATGTATATCTGTATGTATATCTGTAGTATATCTATGGTATACCTATATGTACATCTATATCGATTATATTTATGTTTATGTATATCTTATGGTCTGTGCTTGGATGTATGGGCTATACCTTATTCGAGTCCGAGGGCTTTACGTTTTCAGCGCACTTATCTACTACATCGGGATATCTGTATACCTCTATATATGTATATATATATATATATATATGTGTGTGTGTATCATATCTCTAAATATGTGTATTTTAATATATCTATATATCTATATATCTATATATCTATTATATGTGTGTTCGTTTGTTTGTTTGTTTGTGAGTTGGCTCAACGGCAAAAGTAAAAGTCCGTGGACAGGCGTTATCAGTCGGAATAAGAAACAAAGAAGCAATTCGAAAAGTTTGGGTTGTTAAGAGGGGAAGCGTTTATTGTTGGATGTCTCATTGATAAGATGAGCGTAACGGTGGGCAGTGGTGGTGGGTAGTGGACAGAAAAAGACGGTTGCCAGTAGCTTCTAGCTTAGAGCTACTTTAACCAGAACCGGCAATTGTCCCCTCTCCTCTTCTATATTTGTATTTGACAAAGAATCCTCATGATCTGCTTTCTGGTATTGTGATCCAGTTGATCTAGTTGATCTGGTTTCTTGCCCATTTTGTATACTTTCTCTTTTTTTTATTTTTCTTTCTTTTTTCGGTTGGTTGCATTCTACTCCTTCGATAGCCATACAAACACAAATAGCTCGAAATATCTGATCTTCTATTATCTTTTCTTTTGCGGGCTGGGCCCTTTCTCTTCCTTACTAAGCCTCTAATATGAATATATAATACCGATTTTGTTTTGTTTTGCCTTGTTGGCGCTTAGGCGAACATAATAATAATGTTAATAATATGAATCGTGTTAGTATTTCACTAGCCCTCTACTGGCCCTTTCTTACGTCTAACATTATCTCCCGTTTTGACCCGCTTACCTTAACCCGTTTTTACCTGTTTGGGCCCTGCCTGTATTTTCTGGGTTCTTGGTGTTTATTATTGTCTATTTATTTTTTACTCCCATCCGATCTCAAACATGGGCTAATACTGGAATGAGAGAGGTGAGGACATCAGATGGTTCCAATGGTTTCAGCGGTTCCGAAAGTTCCAGCCAAACAAATGGAGACTTGGTAAACATACGTAAAATATAAGTGCGTGCCAAGTTTATTTATTTCTATCTGATCTGTACGTTATTTTATATTAGTTACCTCTTCTCTTATGCTTTCTTTCTGTCTTTGTGTCTCTACTCGCTTAGTATACCGGCGTATCCTTGGAAACCCTACATAACTGTAAAAAGAACTTACACATATCCAGAGATGGGAGCTATCGGTCGGTGAAGCTTCTGTAAATGTTTCGATCCGGGATCCCACGGGGTAATGGGGTACTCTAGAAACTACATGTATGAGAATTGCAGATCACTTTGCTTCAAGTACGGATTCATTCTGGGAGTTATATTTAATGGCTGCTGTTCCAAACCTGACTTGGTGAACAATGCATCTCACCAGGCGCTGAAGGATTGGCTGTTCCTGATAACTCCTGAGGAAAGCATGGAGCCCTTGACACCAGTGGAATTGCTACTTGCTTACTAGATTTAGATACAACTATAAAACTAAGGGAAAGTTACAGAATTATGAAAGTAGAGATTATAAAGCTATAGAGTTATAGAGCTATAGAATTGCTCTGCTTAGTATGGCTCATAGTGTGCTTGGCAATTATTGCCTCTAATCGCCCACTAACTAACAGCGTGGATGTGGCAAGTAAAGCGCACTCGCTATAATTTGTAGATCAGATCAAAAACAAGACACCGAAAGAATAAACATATATATAGATATTTATGTATGTATAGAAGCAATGGTAATTTAATGAGGCTGAATGAATTTTCAGTGATACGAAGCCTAACATAGGCCACATAGAATGGGGCTGCATGAAGCTACGTACAACGAGGTCTATACATGAGGTTACGTCTTCATTGTTATTATTGTTAAATATACGGTGGACCAGAACACTGTTCAATTGTCCACTGTATTACTTGTATTACTTGTATTACTTGTATTACCTGTGTAATCACGTTTAAATGGGAATAGTTCATATATATATATATATATACGTTTGTATAGTGATACTTTCTGCTCGTTACTAGGACACCATACAATCACATAGGATACTATAGATACTATACTGCGTATATAGTACTAGGAAGCAGCTGGAGGTACCTTCTTTGCATATTCACTGCACACTAACTACGCCCTAAACACTAAAACTCACTAAACTGTATACAAACTACACACTTTACTACACCCTATATTACACAGCATACTTGAAAGTACTGATGGCGGCATAAGTAGCGTCTGAATACATAGACCCATCCACCAGTTCCAGTTCATGTTCCACCTCAGTTATATCTAAGTTCTAAGCACATTGCCTTCGTCTACCATCTTGCTACCTTCTATACTTCTCTACTTCTATACTTCTGTACTTCTATACTTCTATGCTTCTATACTTCTATGCTTCTATACCTTCTACAAGCTCCTTCCCCCCCCCCCCCAACTCACTCTCCCACCTACGCTTCCTCATGTCATGTCATCATGTACCTGCCAGCCCAGATCCTCCCTCCCAGCTCCCAGTGGTTCTCGATGTTCTCGATGTTCGATATTCAATGCTCAATGTTATTATTGCACGTTTCTCGATCCACACTTTCTCGCTGTCTTTTCTTCTCCCATCACCTTCTTATGCTTATATGTTTATCTTAACACGTAGACGTGAATTTTTCGCTGGCATTTGTGGTATTTTTATTTTTTTTTTTCATAACCACGTATTAACTTTTGTTTCTCTTTCTCTTTGTTATTCTTTCTTCTTTACACCACCCCTAGCCCATTGCACCACCTTGCCTGATAGGTATCGTATACATACACATATAATTCATATATCTGTATCGTATAGGCGCCTATATATCTAACCATATATAACCATATATAAACCATATATAAACCATATATAAACCATATATAAACCATATATATACACCTTATATATATAAACGTATCATATACCATATATATCATATATATAAACACATATATAAACTTATATCTATTTATGATAGCCAATTGATTTTATAATTATATAAAACCCCCATAGATTATAAGCATATATCCTTATATCTTTATAAAGTCAATTCCTTCAATTCATATATATCAATAATTATATAATATTTATATAAAATGGCTGCTAAAAAGTCTAATAAGGTGTCAAAGATCAACCATGATCAATCTGTGTTGGAAGTAGAACCTGCTTACCCCCAGATCTACTCCAAGGGTTCCCAAAGAGAATACTTGATCACTTCTCCTCCATCCACTTTGACTCGTTCATTGTTGTCTGGTGAATATGTCATCTTGGCTGGCTTGGTTGCTATCTCCTTGGCTGTTCGTTGTCGTAACCTCCTGCTGCCAGACTCGGTAGTCTTCGATGAAGTCCATTTCGGTGGCTTTGCTAGAAAATACATCTTGGGTGAATTCTTCATGGACGTTCATCCTCCTTTGACCAAGATGCTCTTTGCTGCTGTGGGTAGTCTTTCTGGGTATGACGGTGAATTCCTTTTTGAAAAAATCGGGGATGCCTTCCCATTAGACGCCGTTTTCCCTTACTACATGCGTCTTTTCCCAGCCATCTTGGGGGTTGCTACCATTATCTTATGTTACCTTACTTTAAGAGCCTCTGGTTGTAGACCAATTGTTTGTTTATTTACTGCTTCTTTACTTCTTGTTGACAATGCTAATGTCACCATTTCAAGATACATTCTTTTGGATTCTCCTTTGATCTTCTTCATTGCTGCTTCCATCTATGGACTCAAGAAATTCGAAATCCAACAACCTTTCCTGATGGCTTGGTTTAAGGCTTTGATCGTTACTGGGATCTCCTTGGGGATGGCTTTATCTCTGAAATGGGTTGGTCTTTTCACCGTTGCCTGGGTTGGTATTTCCACTTTATACCTGCTTTGGTTTGTTATCGGTGATTTATCCATCTCTTCTCGTCAAGTAGTTTCCCATTTCGTTGCCCGTGGATTAGCATTCTTAGCTATCCCATTGACTCTTTATTTGGTCTTGTTTTCTGTTCATTTCGATGTCTTGAACAAGGACGGTGAAGGTTCTGCTTTCATGTCTTCTCCATTTAGAGCTACTTTGAAAGGTAACAAGATCCCAAGAGACGTTTTGGGTAACGTTGGGTTGTACTCTACTGTTACTCTTAAACAGAAGTACTCTGAAAACGGTTACTTACACTCCCATAGCTCATTTTACCCAGCTGGTTCCAAGCAACAACAAATCACCCTTTACCCACACTTGGATTCCAATAACAACTGGCTTATTGAACCTTATAACCAAACTGAACAAGATATCGAAGGTCAATTCGTTCCTCTTACTAAAGGGATGAAAATCCGTTTGAAGCATATCAATACCGACCGTAGATTACATTCCCACGATGAAAAGCCTCCTGTTTCTGAAAGAGACTGGGAAAAGGAAGTCTCTTGTTACGGTTATAAAGGTTTCGGCGGTGACTACAACGATGATTTCATCGTTGAAGTTGTTGAAAAGGAAAGTTCTCCAGACGCCATTGAAAACGTCAAGGCTATCAAGACTGTTTTCAGATTACGTCACGCTATGAGTGGTAACTACCTTTTCGCCGGTGGCAACAAGTTACCTAAATGGGGTTTCGAACAGAATGAAGTCACATGTGCCTCTCAAGGTTCTCGTCCAATGACCTACTGGTATTTTGAAACCAATTTGAACGATCTTATCCCTGAATCTGAAAAGGAAATTGTCAACTATGAACTCCCAGGTTTCTGGGGCAAATTCGCCGAAATGAACAAGAGAATGTGGTCTACTAACCAGGGTCTTACTGGTCATCATTCTTGGCAACTGGACCCACAAGAATGGCCGTTGTTATTGCGTGGTATCAACTACTGGGTCAAAGATCATAGACAAATCTATTTCTTGGGTAATGCTCCAGTCTGGTGGCTTCTGACTGCTGCCATTGTATTCTTCGTCGTTTACGCTGGTGTCGAATTATTGAAATGGCAAACTGGTGCTAGAGTTGCTGGTGACAAGAACTTGTATAACTTCAACACTCAAGCTTTCTTGTATTTCGTTGGTTGGGCTCTTCATTACTTCCCATTTTTCATCATGGGTAGACAATTGTTCCTTCACCACTATTTGCCAGCTGCCTACTTTGGTCTCTTATTGTTTGGACACTTTTTCGAAGTCTTGTTTGGATATTTTGGTTCCAAATTCAGAGCTGCCAAGCCAATTGCTTACGTTTTCGTTGCCACTGTTCTTGTTTCTGCAGTTGTTTTCTTTATTAAATATTCTCCATTGATCTACGGTGAAAAATGGACTGTTGCCCAATGTCAAGCCCTGAAATTTGCCAAAATGGACTTTGATTGTGCCAATTTCTTGTCTGATGCTTCTGCTTATGAAGCCTACGATATCTCTGCTGCTGCTGCTTCCTCTTCTTCTCTTGCTGCTGCTACTCAACTGGGTCCAGCTTCAGGTGAACCAACTCCTGAAGTCAAGGAACCAGTGGAAACTCCAGATGTAGAACCACAAAACGACGAAGTACCAGTTCAAGTTGAAGAAGAAAAGAGCACCAAGGAAAAGGCTGATGCTTCTTCCGTAGTGGCTGAAGAAGAACAAGTTGTTCCACAATTTGAAGTTGAAGGTACTCCTAAAAATGAAAAGTCTGCAGTTGAAGCCCCAGTAGTTGAATCTGATGAAGCCCAAGCTGAAGAAGATGCTGCGGCTGCGGCTGCTGAAGCTGAACCAGTGGCTGAACCGGCTGCTGAAGCTGAACCAGTGGCTGAACCAGCTGCTGAAGTCGAAGAACAAATCTTTGACGATTCAGCTAGAGTTGAAATCGACATCGAAGTTCCGGGTGTTGAATACGTCGATTCAGTCAACCCAGAAGAAGTAAAAGAATAAATAGTAAATAACACACACTAAGATTGGAAAATGTAGAAGTCAAGTTCTCTCTTTATTAACGTAAGAATTAATTAACCCATCAAACCATCCAAACCACCCAATCTCATCGAAACTCTTTCCTTCATCTTCACATGAGTCCGTTGGTCTACCTCAGGCCACCACTTACCTAGCTTGGAGCCTCTAGCATACCCAAGCTCCTGCATATAACCCCGTTCATTTCAAATTTCCTTTCCGCCCAAACAAGAAGAAGGTCAGTTTACACCAGTTGAAGGAGACCGTAAATCAGTGGAAGAAGCATCTTTAGTTGCGAGATTTCACCAGAAAGTTTCCAGGAGGGCCAGTGATTACAAATACACCAGCAAAAGTAGGACTTTGTTTGTGGATCCTAGAGATATCGGAGGAGTTCTTTTGTTTTCAACAAGCCAGAAAATAGAAGCTCAAGATACCAGCTAAGGTCACCAGACACCAGTCACCAGACACCAGTTTGGCCAGTTTGAATTCTACAATTCAACAGATTTATTAGTCTAGAAACTTACAAACCTATAGATCTATAAAATCATACTATTCATAGTACTTTCTATACCATTCCCTGATCCATCGATAGCCCATATACTCTGGCATATCATCATATAATATCATTATCATTATTTACTGATATTATCTATTATCTATCTACGAGTATTATCTAAGGATCATCTGCTGTTATCAATTGCCTTATAATAACCATATAATAATAATAATCTATCTATAATCTATCAGATGGAGAGTTGCAGGATCTGCCGTGGAGAGGCCACGCCTTCGATGCCGCTTCTTCACCCGTGCAAATGCAGAGGCCTGATCAAGTATATCCATCAGGAGTGTCTTCTTGAATGGCTCAAACATCTGAATAAATCGACGCTGAAATGTGATATCTGTAACACTCCATATCGATTCAGGACCATCTACGATCCGCTGATGCCGCTGAGGATGCCGTTCAAGTACCTTTGGGCCCAATTGATCGAAACCGTGAAACTCGGTCTTATTAGAGTCATCCTGATCCTACTTTACGTTGTCTGTGTGGTCATACTAATCCCACTATACTTCAAGTTCTGTGGCAGAATCTTTTCCTGGATAGTTCAGGGGGACTTCCCTCCCTCTAGCCTATTCTCTAGAGCCTTCTTCTTCGGTGAACGCTACAAGTTTAGTGGACACATATACCCTCAGACATACAATTCCGCCAATGCCACGACGTTTTCATTGACTTCGTCCTCGTCGTCGTTGTTATCGCCAGATGGCGTGGATTTGTTGGAGTTTAACGACACTATTAGCACCAATAGCACCCTTTTCAACCCTTTCAACTCAGAATACATAGCATACATGAAGGGGGCCTTTTCGATCTTCTTCTACCATACTTACCTTCCGGGACTCGGCTACGTGTTGGTCATGGCTGTTCTGTTGATTGCCATCTTTATTGAACACGAATATTTGGTCAGAGACTCGGGCTATACCAAGCTATTGATGCGTTCTATCGGAGACGAGCCAAGAGTGAAGCTAATGGAGGTCTTGGAACAGCTCATTGAGGGTATGAGGGGGGGTGAACAAGCTGCTGCTAATGCTGCTAATGCTGCTAATGCTGCTAATGCTGCTAATGCTGCTAATGCTGCTAATGCTGCTAATGCTGCTAATGCTGCTAATGCTGGTGGTGCTGGTGGTGCCAATGGGCCTGCTGATGCTGCTAATAGGCCTGCTGGAGGTGTTGACGGTAATGGAGAGCAGTTGATAAGAGCTCTAGAAGACTTAAGACGAGAACCCGAGGTGAATACTTGGCCTGAAGAAGCATTACGTAGATTCATTGAAGAACGCCAAAGAAATGCCGCCAATGGTGCCGTCAATGGTGCCGCTGATGTCCCCGTAGAACGTAGAAACTTCAATGCTGTCCATGAAGAAGAAGATGATGAAATCAACGCTGACTTGGCACAAATAAATGAAGAATTCGATGGAATTCACGCTAGAAGACAAGAAAACGAAAGAGAAATCGATAGGATTAATAGAGTTTTCGATGACCGCCTTGATGACATCATTAGAGGTGGAGTAGATGAACAGCAGCAGCAGAATGAAAACAATTTCAATTTCAATTTCAATGATGATATTGATGACTTTCTTGGAAATGATGTTATTGATCCTCCAGCGCACATCAATAATAATAATAATAATAATAATAATAATAATAATAATAATAATAATAATGATATATTTGATGAGTTTAATGAAATAGAATTTGAAGATCCGGAAGATGATGAACAAAATAATGAAATTGGTAATAGAAATGGTAATAATGCAAACGTTGATGATGAAGATGAAGAAGATGATGATATTGAAGAGGCTCCTGATGGTGACCTTTTTGATTTATTAGGTATCAATTTCAACCTGTTGCGTACCCCATTACTTCTTCTGATTATTGGATGTATCATTTGTACTTTATACCTTACCTTGGTATATTTAATACCGTATTTTATTGGACATGTGACGATTTCCATTCTTCAATTCCTTATCCCATTCCGTGGACTTCTAACTGACAAAATCCCTCATATACAATTCAATTCAGATAGTCCATTGGTTGCCTTTATTGTTGAAAGTTTAATTATGCCACTGACCTTCTTTGTCCGTTGTCTTTTAGGCTTTGGTCCGCTTCCATTTTTTAAATTTCAATTTGTCGATGGATCAGGAACTGAGATGAGTATATTTGGAACTTTTGTGGATTACGAAATTCCTAGATGTGTCTATCATTTATCACTTGGTTATCGAAATTTATCTATTAAAATAGCTTATATTTTAACCGGCTATATGGTGATTACTGTTGCTGTTTACCGTTTGATGACTATTATCTCTTCTGCAAGGAAACCAATTATGGGTAATCCTAGGAAACTTTATAAGGTACTTTTTGAAGTAGCCATGACTGCTAAAGTATTTGTCGTCTTTGCAATTGATGTTATATGTTTCCCGATGTTCTGTGGTTGGCTTCTTGATTTTTGTATTGCTCCATTACTTCTTCAAACATTTGTTTTGAAAGAATCACCTTACTTGGTTTTCCTTTGGGCCCTGTACTATGTTTCTCCATATGGATTCTTCCCTCAATTGATTGCATACTGGTTTCTTGGTACTTTTTATATGGTTTTCTTTGCTCTCTTTGTAGGTATGACAAGGGAAAAGATCATGAGAAAGGGAGTACTTTTCTTTATTAGACTGCCTGAAGATCCAAACACAAGATTAGTTCATGATGCCTTAACTCAACCTTTCCGTTTACAAATGCTGAGAATCCAATTGTCTGCCAGAGGTTACCTGGGACTTATTTTGATTTGTATTGGGGTGGTCACTTGGCTGATTCGTTATATTTTCCCAACTTTATTCCCATTATGTTGGGGGAGTCTTGGGAACTTATCTTTGAGTAAAGTTAGTGTGGATACATCTACTACTACTACTACTACTACTACTTCAACGGATAGCTTTAATACTACCATAGGTGGTTATATGGTTCAATATTTATTCCCACTCTTGGCTCTTGCTTCTATGGGTCGTGATAAGCAATTGATCACCGATATTGTATGCTGGTATTGGAAAAAGGTATTTGCTATATGTTGTCATCGTCTCAGACTTTCCCATTTCATCTTGGGTAAACCAATTGCTCAAGAAAGAGGTCATCTTATCTATAGAAACATATTTGAACAGATCTTGGCCACTGCACAACCAGATTTCTCGAAACCAGTTACCCTCAAGGAAGCCAAGTCTATCTTTAAAGAAACAAATACTAAAGTGGTATTTGTTCCAGATGGGAACCATGTTCGGGCACCAGACAGTGACGCTTCGAGGCGCTTTATTAAGACCTTGTTTGTCACTGTAACCAAGGATGATCAATTGATCCCAGTAGATGAAGCTGAAGCGAAAAATAACAAGAAAAAGGAAGCGGATGATCTTGAATATGAACTGGATGATGAAGACAATTATACCAATTCATATACTATAGTATATCGTCCACCAATGCTCAAGACTCGTTGCTTTTCATTGATATTGATGTTATGGGGGTTTGCTACTTTTTTCATTCTTTCAATTTTGTTCATGGCTCTTTACATTGGTAGAGGTCTTAGCTGGGTTGGAGCGTTAGGTTTGCAACATTTGGGTAAAACTTCCGGCAACGAAGGAATTACATCCCAAGCTGATATTATCAAGGTTATTCTTGGGCTTGTGGTGATGCAAAATTGTATTTCTCTTATCAATGAAAAGTTCTACGCCACGGATTTCAATATTATTCAGTCAATCAAAGAATGGTTGGGCCCAATTATACTTGGTCTCAGTTACTGCTTGGTGGTAATAGTATGGGCCAATTGGATTGCTGGTGTTCATAAATGGTGTGTAGATGTCCCATTACGTGGAATTTTGACTGAAAGAGTTGACATATATGAAGATGGGGGTTACAATGAATTTTTGATTCTGAAAGGTTCATTGTTGCACCATTTCTTGACTTCTTTGTTCACATTACTTCCATTTTCCAAAGCTGTACTGCAAATAACCAAAGACTATTTTGCTTCCCGTCGTCGTTTCTACCAACCTAAGTTCGTTTGGAAGAATTACATCTTACCACCTGTGTGCTATTTTGTGGTAACTGTGCTTCCGTGTATGGCAGGATTAGGGTACGTGTCTGCAGCTGGCTTTATTCTCTTTGCATCTGGTAAGACAATCTGGTCGGCCGTGAAATTGTACACGGAACTCTCTGTGAGTGTCAAGAATGATAAATACCTGAAGGGTAAAGCCATAGAGAATCATGATAACGAATAGTCCATATATAAGTTCTCCTTTGTTGTAAATAATAAATTCTACGATAACTACGGTAACTGCCGTAATCAATATTAATAATGTTAATACATTTATTCATTTCTATAGTACAATATAGGCCATATATTAGCCCCCTAAAACTCTATACATGGGAAGAATCTGGTTCTGGTTCAGGTTCAGTCTGATTCATCATCACTGTCGTCCCTATCCTCCCGTTCTTGTTCCTCGCGGAGCTCAGACTTTCTCTTTCTCCCACGCTTCTTCTTTACTGGTGGTTCTACGTTATCACGCAATGCCTGTTGGGCCAAGTTTTTTTCGTCATACATCTTCTTAGCTTGCTCGATTCTTTGACTCAGTTTGATGATGTACTCAATACGGCCCAACTTCATGGGATCGTTACGTAATGCAAACGAAAAATCGTCCATTTTCACTTTGTTGCGACCATGAGATCGGGCATACATGAGTGAGTTGTGACAGAGATCACTAAGAAAATCTACGAGGGTGTCATCAAGGGCGTTAACAGTGGCTTCTTGGCCATAGCCAGGGTCTCCAAGGGCAAAAAGGAGCTGTTCGATTTCCTTGGTGAACAATCTTTGACGCCGACGCCTTTTGGCTGGCGGTGCCTGTGTGGGTGCATACGACATGGCTTAGTATTTGAGATGTATTCAGGTCAATATGGGGTGGTAGCAGCAAGTCAAGTATTTGTAGAAAGTTGTAATCAATAAACAATTGACTTTAAAAATTAAACTAAAATAAATGAAATTAAATTAAATTAAATTGTGGATTAAAGAAAAATTCCCACTAAAAATTCCTGAATTTAGCAAAGTTTCTCGCTAATTTTTAAGGTTAGTGAGAAAATAGCGAGGAAAAACACAAACAAAAAGGCTATAAGCAGCTATTTGCGGCTTCTGCGTAGATGATACCTTGTAAAGGAGAATACTTTGAAGATGTAAATGGGGTAAACTTATGATCCTTGCCGTTGACTAAAGGCCTTACTGTTTCTACAAGACTGTTGGTGGACGAAACGAGGCAGCATCCTTTCTGTTCAAGTGCATGTGCCACATCTATTTGGTGGTTATCCATGAGATCAATATTGGGGACTACTACTAGCGGCTTGTCGCGAGAAAGAGCATCGATTATTGACCCAGTGCCCGCGTGAGATATCACAAGATCAGCGGAAGAGATTAGACTTCCAATGTCATGGGAGAAGCTGAAAGCAGTGATGGAAAGGTGCTTATATGTACAAGTGTATTCTCCTGGGAGCAGCAGTACCAGATCATCGGTGGATTTGACCCATTTTTGGCTTGTGCTTGAACTGAGCTGGTTGAAGAATTCCTCACTAACATGCACGCCCCCTGGAGAAGTTTCATTCCCGTACTGAATAAACAATTGAGTGGCCCTCCCCAGCGCAAGGGTGTCCCAGAAAAGAGGGTCCACTGCTGCTGCTATGAGCTTGCTGAAGGTCACAGTGGCGCCAGACGACACTAATACAATCATTGGATATAAATGTTGGAGATCTGATACGTAATCTAATCTGTATCTGTACGTTTAGGAATCGAGCTACGCTGGAAAAACTATACCGTGTAGCTGTTATGTGCAGTTTGTTGAGCAAAACAGAACTAAACAGTTAAGAAAAACGCCAAACGGTGAGGGCCAAATAGTGAGGCCAAATAGTGAGGGAAAGGACGTTTCGTCTTAGGGCAAATCTTGCTTTCCACTTTCCCGTACTTTCCACCATCTCACTTGAACAGGAAAACAGAAGAGAACAGAAGGAATAGTTGAGTGCTGAAATGAAGAGAGGGCTGGTTGCTTTGTTCCAAATAACCAAATGAAATCTGTTAGTACGTTTTTGTTAGGATTTTGTTAACACGTTGCCGTATATATTAGCCTACTCTGTCGATCCGTAGACCGATCCAGTTCTCTGTTGTGCCTTTTTTTATGCCAAGCAGATCTGGGGAATTTTTATTATTCTGTGGAGAAAACACTATAAAATAATATTAAATTATATAAAATAATATAAAAATATGGAGAAGCCGCACTCAAAGCAAACCTAAAAAAAAGTCCGGGGTAAATACGTGGGGTGATGCCATCAGGAATATTTCACATTCTCATCCTCATCTGCATCCCTATGGTGTTGTGTGGTGGCCATCTGGTTTGCCTGGTGAAATTTTGAAAATTCTTCTAGACCACAAGTTGGCCCCTCTTATGGATAAAAAATAATAAATAATTGCTTAGAAAAGCTAGCACTAACTAGCGTTTAGTTCCAGCCTTGAGTGAACTAAAGCAAGTATAGTGGCAATAATTTCTAGTAAAGAATTCAACTAGATAACTGGATATAATAGAAATAACTGTGAAAGAGCCTGTAGCACTCTGTAACCATATCTGTTCTTTTCTGGTAGATTAAACGGTGGGGTCGTTGCTCAGCCTACTCTCCAGCGCCGAGTCCTTTATCTAAGCTAATCGTTTTCGGCCCACTGAGAAGTTTCCCTTATTTAAGCCGCCTTTTGGTAGGTACAACACTGATCCCCCACAAAATGCAAGTGACGAAAAAGCAATTAACTGATGAATATTATTGGAGGGTTCAAATCACAACGAAAGGCAAGAGATAACGACAGAAGGGACGCAAGTTTCATAGAATAGGCTAAAGAACAAAAAACTTAAAGAACGAAAGGAATATACAACAGAAAACAGTTCCACAAATTACTGGTTCTATAAATTACTGGCTCTATAAATTAGTAATTTTATAAATTATTGGTTCTGCCTTCTCTTGACTCTGTGCTCGGCGGGTTGCATTATTCTCTGGAGCGAACACAGTTCAGCGACAAGTAGCGATCGTGATTGGCTTTGGCCCAATAGGGACATTATTTTAATTCATATTCCTATATGTAACTACCAAGACGTATATGACTTGGTTTACGGAGTGATTCTTTGAACGGGAATAAAAGGAAACGATTTTAAACTTCCCCAGCCGGACTTCCTAAGTTAGCCTTTATTCTGGCGAAACCTGGAGTCATGAATAAAAAAATTAGAGTATTTTAAGATTAGGGATAATTAGCGCATCACTGTCAATAAATCATTCACTAGAGCTTAAACTTTAATTAGGAACTGAAATACTCTTATTAAACTCTTTGAATACTTCAGAATTATGAAAAAAAAAAAGCCATGTGGAGGTGCATACATTGCTTGAGAGAGGTGTATTCCTAGCATAATTGTTCACACATTTCAACTAATTTAAGATTCAAAATTATCTTGCAGTTAATGCACGCAACATAAAGGTAGCTTCGTTTATAAACCTTTTGACCGATAGATGGCCCGCCAATGCAAAGTGTAGTTTTTATATATAGAATATAAGAGGGCAAAAAAAAGGAGGAAAAAAATAAAAATAAAAATGTCATGCGTGATTTTGAATCTAGAAAATATTTGAAGCAGAATTTAATTCTTCAGTGAATTGAAAGACATTCCATATTGCTTGGTTATTGATGAGACGACGTGGATAAAATTCTTGGATCAATACACTTCGTTCCTAAGGTTATGTCACTATCCAATAAGAATCGTGCTAACACTTTCTCTTTTTTTTTTAATCTTTCGTTGTTACAGAGCTCGAATAACTGCATGAAAATGTCTGGGGTAATAAAAAATAAAAGCAATGTTGATTAAAAGAGCTAAAAAATAATTGGAATAGGTGGAAAAATAAACTTTTTTCATGTTCACTTTCGAAAGCTCTATTTCAGCTTAAGTTGATTGAGGTCAGTTAATCCCGTAGTTTTATTGTACTCAAATATTAGAAGCCGTTTGGTAAGAAAGACCTTACATTTTCGTTCATTTTCGTTCATTTTTTTCTTATTTTTCTTTTTTTTCTTTTTTTCTTTTTGAAATTTCTATATTTTAAAGTCCGTCTAGTCTATAAGGATCATATAGATTTCGGAGATATCTTTGTGAAGATTTGGGAATAGAGATCTTTTTGATTGGAGGCCAATCTAATACTATGCTAATTATTTGCAATATTATGTGGAGCAAAGTTCAGCGGACTTTCTTGTAGCAGTAAATATAGACAAAATGAATAACCGCCGAGAGTATGACAGCCATAGGGCTGACAGTCTTGGTACTGTCGGACATTATTCTAATATTATGTGTTTTAGATAAAGCCTTGAGAAGATTTACAGTATTTAGCATACATGTTTTAGAGTTAAAATTGGGAAAAGTCAGAGTTATGGTTATGGTTATGGTTTCAGTTACAAGCCTCGACCCCGGACTTCAGATATGTAAGTTGCCCAAATCTGCATAATAATAATAATAATAATTTAATTGTTGTGGGTGAGTTTTTTTTTTTTTTTTATGGCCAAAATAAGCCATTGGAAAGATATGGAAAAGTACCTGAGGCTATGGTAGTTTAACCATGCTTTGTAAATTGCTTGAGATCTTTCATGTACACCCTCTAAATTGCATTTAAAAACGACGAAGGTGTGAACGAGCCTACGGTGAGGTCCAGCAAGGATAAGACGGGACAGAAACAACAGAAACGAAGAGAGCAGAACGGAAACGAACAATACAAGAACGTTGGAGAATAATAATGAATAGGATGAATGTAATATAATAATATGATAAGAGTATGACAAGTAGCATCATTAGTAGGATATATATTATTTATATATTATATGTATGTTATATGTATATATTATATGCTATCCGATGTATATTGTAGCTGCCTTGAAATACGAAAATGTAGTAGTACATGACACTCGAACGGCTATGGAAGACATGGGAAAGAAGATATAAACCGAAGCACTCAGTGGATGAAATACATGAAATAAAAGGAATAAACAAATGAAAGGAATGAAAAAACGAAATATATGAAATATATGAAAAAAATAAAATAAAGTTATATATTATAATAAAATAATGTAATATAGTATAACAAAATAAGAATATAATAATCAGATTAAAAAATATTCAACCTACATGAGTTTTTTAGGAAAACAATCCAAAAAATATTTCTCAATATCCTCCAAGCTTCGGCTCTATTCCCTTTCCGCACTTTCTTTTTCCTCGCCCTGCCAATTCGTTTTCGTTTATTGCATCATCTTTTACCCCCTGTGCACGACCACCCCATATTTCGCACTTTTCTTTCTATCGACCACCCAAAAATTCTTTTTCCACGAATAAACTTTTGTTGGCAACCATCGAGGAACACGGAGAGGAATAACCGGAGTTGAAATATAATATAACGTAGTAGCTCGGAGTAGTGATTAAACCCATTTGTCGATTGAATCATTGGACCTAATATATTTTCCGATATGAGTTCGCCGGCCGGAGCCAGTGTCTTGTCTGCCACGGAATCGTCTGCGTCTCCTTCGAATTCAATAACTTCTTCTTCAATTCCTCCAATAGCAAGCAAGCGACAACAAAGTGTTACCAGTAATGATGGACTGCAACAACTTCAACCTATCCCCAAGAAACTGCAACAGATCAAAACTGATAAACCACGTCCTCATGTCTGCCAAATCTGTACCAGAGGCTTTGCTAGATTGGAACATTTAAAGAGACACGAACGATCCCATACTAATGAAAAGCCTTTCCAATGTGCCGCCTGTGGTCGTTGCTTTGCTAGAAGAGATCTTGTCTTAAGACACCAACAGAAACTCCACCTGGGTCTCCCGATCAGAGAAAACAACAAGGACGAAAACGAACACGTTATTGTCTTGAATGATAACACTTCTGCCTTGGCTCCTTTGCCTCTGAGGAAACTCCTGTTGCCCCTGCAATCCACGTCCATATCAACGCCAGTGGCTTCAGCTTCCGTTACTACTGCAGCTTCTGCTTTATCTTCAGCTGCTACTGCTGCTGTTACAGCTGCTGCTACTGCTGCCGCTACCGGCTCTAATGATATGGATAACCTTACCAATAACGGTGCCAGCTTGACCTTTGACCACCACCACGACTTGAACATGAATATGGGCATGGGTATCAACTCCAACTTGACTTTGAACGAAAACCACCACCCTGTGGATGGCTCTCATCCACACCATCTTTTCAACCCATCTTTCGACGTGGCCGCCTCCAAACACGACAGAAGGGATAGCTCATACCAGGACCCGCTGGCCCACGATGTTCTTTTCGACTTACCCCAGTTTCCTACCCCGTCACTGGGCGGTCTTGGCAATTCTCCGCCCCGTTCTACTTCTAATGACCCATTAGGAGTGATGGGAGCTGGAAATAATGTTAACGGTAATGCTAATGGTAACGGTAAGCCTAACTTCCGTGCTTCAACCGGAGGCTTTGTGGCCTCCCACATCCCTTCACCGCTTCCAACCTCGTCTTCACACAACACTCCAGGCAGAAACCCTCTGATTTCTCCTGACATCAACAACGGTAATAATAATAATATCGCCGCCAACGGTGGCTCCAAACCAAAGGCTATTAATAATAATAATAATAATAATAACGCCATTTCTAACGCTAATGATAATGATAAAAATACCAATACCAATAAAAAGAATACTAACAAGTTGCTTTCCAATTCAAGCTTGAACGGATTCCTGACTTACGATATGATGGAACTAGATGATCCAGTTAGTCGTAGATTCCGTCATAACCTGTATTCGGCCGCTACTGCTATGCTGTATGTCAATAACTATGACGCCAATTTAATCCAGAACATGCAGTTCCCTGAAGTGCCTCTGCAAGTCGAGTTCCTGACTCCACAGCTTCATGCTATCGATGACTTCAATTTGAAGAATTCTAATCTGGTCCTTGACTTGACCACAATGAATGTAGACTGGAATATAGAGCTGTTGAACTTGAATCAACCTTCCAACCAATTTTACCTGGTCCAGCTGTTCCTGGATCCGTCTCATCCCCATCATATCAAGGGAACGACTCCAATGACTGAAATGAGGTTTGATTTTGATCCTGAAAAACTAGAAACTGCCAAATCCAACAATAACAAGAGTAACAGAAACAGTAGAGGTAATAACAAATATAACAATTCAAATACCATGAATGTGAAAAACAGAAGCAATAGTGTCTATTCAAATAACAGCAGTATCAATGCAAACTCTAACAACAATAATAACAATAATAACAATTTCAATACTGCAAACACTATGTTTAAAAAGCAGAAAGTTCAACCCCTGGATGATTTCCTTAGAGATATCATGTACACTGAATTTGATGGTAATTTCCCTTCCGCTTCTCATCACGTAGGCTTTGGAAATCTGCCGGCAGATTCACAACAATCGATCCTGAACATTGATGAAATCCAAGGTCTTTTCAGGAAACGTCAACTTGATCTCATTACTGGATTATCTCCTACTCCGTTGAACTCGGAAAATTCAATTATTACCGATGAATTAAGGTCTAGAGTTATCTTGGAAGCAAATATCTCTGAACAACAATTTCCTCCAACCATTGATTTACAAAGTTATATGAAACTCTATGAAAAGGAATATGATCCATGTTTCCCATTTGTTCATCTCCCTCTGTTGAAAGATCCAATTGTTGACAATTTAGATAATCTTCCACTAGTTCTTGCCATGACTTCAATTGGTGCCTTGTATCTGTTCCATGATCGGAATGCTATTCTGTTATTCAACCTCCTGAAACTTCTTCTTAATAAATATTTTGAAAGAGAACTTGTTGGTGTTACTGATACTTTAAAATTTAAGAAAGTTTCTATTACTACTCATCAGTGTCTTGTCTTGCATATTTTCATTACTATTTTCATTAATCAAGATGGAATGGCTGATACTTCTGCTCGTCTTATTACTTCCATGGCCAGATTAGTTCATCTGACTGGTTTTGATAAGCCTTTGGAACTGCTCTTGGTTCCTCCAGAACCACTTTCAGATGCTGCTCATGACCCCAACGTAATTCGTAAGAATTATGATTATTTTATTATGGCCCAACTGAGAGTAAGAACTTTGCACACTTTCTATTTATTACAGGTGTTTAGGGCTGCTGTCTTGGGTCAACCTGTACCTATGTTGGCTGATGCTTTAAGTTCTGGTCTGTATTGTATGAATGAAGATATGTGGAAATGTGCAAATCTGACCCAATGGTTTGGTATGGTCCTGTCCAGTTCTAATATTGACAGTGTAGTATCAATTTCCAATCTGATTTCATTCTCTCAATTGCTTATTGAATTGCATAATCATTACTCGGAAATGGTGGTTCCTCTTCGTACTACTTTATCGATATTATTTTATATCCATCAAAAGATTCTTGGAACTATGAGACATGATGCCATGCAATGGAGATTTCAAGAAAGACCACAATTGGAAGCATTACTCAAATCTTGGGAATTATTATTTATTAAAGCAGGAGGAGTCCTCTCTGTCACTGCTTCAAATCAAGGATTATTGAAAAAACATAATGAATTGAAAATCATTTTACCGTCATATTATTACGCCAAGTTAAAGCTTTGTGTTAACATTGTCCCTATCTTACAAAATGTCTGGAGTCGTAATTGGGATACTATGAATCGAGAATCTTTTGGATACTTGTCACAAGATCCAGAGGCTTTATTGGAAGCCACTCAAATGGCAGTTGATATTGTTAATGTTTGGATTCATAATATTTCTGTAGCAAATGATGCCAAATCAACTAGTTTAAGAACCCCAGTTTTCTTTGTCACTGTTGTCTTTGCAGCTATTTTAGTCATTAGTCATTTTTTGAATCGCTGTGAACAGAAAACTTCCCTTTCAGCTTATGAAAGACTGCTTTGGCTTAAATGTGAATCAATTATTAGACAATCCGAAAGTGTCTTATCATATGATGCATACTTTGATAACGAAAAAAAATCACTCCTGGAGAGAGATATGGTAAGAAGAGAAATTCAAATTAGTGGTGAAGTTAACCAAAAAGTGGAGCTGTTAAAACTTGCAGCACTTTCACTTGAAGTAGGAACCAGAATCCTTACTGATGCGCCAGTTTGGCCATTAGCCATGAGATTTGCTGAAGCTTTGAAACAAAGAAGAAATTATGTATTAAGCAGAGGAGAAAAGCAATCAAAGAAGGTATAAAAATAAATTTACTCCCCTTGTGTGTGTGCACTAAAATCATGATGTTACGATGATACTTACGATCATGTAAATATTACGAATTATTTATTGAATCTACGACTAAAATATATCCTGTAGAATATAGTAGACTTTTTCTTATATACTTATTAGTGGACTTTGTATGGATTTATATAGAGAGGGTGAGACTGATAGATAGATAGGTAGATATTTATGGTAGATCTTTCATATGTTAGGGGACACTCCAAGCGTATATTTGTGTCGCCTGCATCTGCGGAATCTACTCGGGCTGCCGCCTTTTGTGGAGAAGCGCGATGAGCAGAAGCAAGCGTAATCAGCGAAAAATAAAAAGAAAATAAAATAAATAAAAGAAAATCAAAAGAAAATATAAGAAAATAAAAGAAAATAAATTTTGAAAATCATCAACTTGAAGGAAGTCAGCTTGACAAAGTAGGAGTATATATATATATTGATTAGTTCTGTGGGTATTGATTATTATAGTTATTACCATATTATAGGAACTTTCTTAAAAAAAAATCACCAACAAGATACTTTCGTTCAGACGCTTCTTAATGACCCAAACGGAGAAACTCAAAGGGAGAGCTCTCTATGAAGCTATAGGGAAACCTAAGACCATTGTTGCCCCTATGGTGGATCAGTCTGAATTGGCATGGAGAATTCTTCTGCGTAGATACGGAGCAGACTTATGTTACACCCCTATGTTCCACTCAAGATTATTTGCCACTGATGAAAAATACCGTGCTAAGATGTGGCTGGAACTCGACGGTGATAAGGAAAAGGATCGTCCTTTGATTGTACAATTTTGTGCTAATGATCCAGATTATTTATTGAAAGCTGCTCAATTTGTAGAAGATAAATGTGATGCTGTAGATTTGAACTTGGGTTGTCCTCAAGGGATTGCTAGAAAGGGGAATTATGGTGCGTTTTTAATGGATGATTGGGATTTAGTATACCGATTAATTAAAAATTTACACGATAATTTAAACTGTCCTGTCACTGCCAAAATTAGAGTATACGATGATTGGGAAAAATCATTAAAATATGCCAAACATGTATTAAGTGCGGGAGCTCAATTTATTACTATACATGGTAGAACTAGAGAAATGAAAGGTCAAGCCACTGGGTTAGCCAATTGGGATCTTTTAAGATATTTAAGAGATAATTTACCAGAAGATCAAGTATTTTTCGCTAATGGTAATGTTTTATATTCCTCTGATTTAGAAAGATGTATTGATAAAGTTGGATGTGATGCAGTTATGTCAGCAGAAGGTAATTTATATAACCCGGGTGTTTTCTGGGATAAGACCGATGATATAGAAAAGACTCATCCAAGGGTTGATAAACTTTTAAGAGAATATTTTGAAATTGTTAAAGAATGTCCAGGCGAAGCTTCTAGACATGCCATGAAGAGTCATTTCTTTAAGATGTTACATGCTTTCCTTAACGTTCACACTGAACTTCGTCCAGTGATAGGTAAGACCAGTGTCCATGATGACTTTGATAAATGGGACGAGATTGTTAAGCAAGTTGAAGATATCGTGGCCAAAATATACCTTCAAGAAGATATAGAAAAGAAGGACGTGATTGAAGTTGGTGAAGTGCAATCGTGGGGTGGTAATTACAAGACAGTTCCATTCTGGAGATGTCAGCCATATTTCAGAATGGTCAACGGAGAACGTCAAAACGTTAGAAAATTGCAAGTGGCTGCCACTGAAGATGCCAACAAGGAGAAAGACGAAAAGAAGGATGCCGAAGAGCAAGATGGTAAGAGGAAGGCGAGCGAAGACTTGGTCAAGGACGAGCCAAAGAAGGCTGCTTTATAGTCTCAGCAGCGGGAATATATAGAAGACAAGTAATAAGAAAATAATAAATATAAATAATAATAAATAATAATAATAAAAAATGGTATATAATAATAAAGAATAAAGAATAAAGAGTAAAGAATAAGAATAAGAATAAGAATAAATAATAAAGAGTAAAGAATATAATAAAGAGTAAAGAATATAATAAAGAATAAAGAATAACAAGAATACGAAGAAATACGAAGGAATACGAAGGAATACGACGAATACGACTAATACGACTAATATGAACTAAATTAGTAATGCATTATTAAATGAGAACCACCATTACTAAATAACACAAGTATTACCTATATAAGATAAGCCATGCATTAAATGTCCAAGTAATTCAACACTTTCTAGCTGTGCTTCCTTCACGCCATCTTTTGCGCTTCCCTCTTTTGACAGCATTTTCGCACTTTTAACGCTTTTTGCAGCCCTTTAATTATTAAGCAGCTAGGAGCTTTTTAGTAATTGAAAACCTCCCCCAATCTCCTGTATGTATTATTATAGCTTCTTGTTGGCATCAGTTGCTGCGATTGTATTGTATTATTTTGGTTCCATTAGTTCCAATAGTGACAATAGTATCGTTATCACCAATATGTCTCTTCCTACTGCTATTCGGGTTGTATCCAAGACCCCTAAACTGGCAATCATTTTCTTCCACGGATTGGGAGATTCTGGCCAAGGATGGTCTTGGTTACCACAACTCGTGCAACAACTGAAGATCTTGACTGGCCAAGAAACTGAATCCATTAATTATGTTTTCCCTAACGCTCCTTCAAGACCAATCACTGTCAATGGTGGTCTGAGTATGCCTGCTTGGTTTGATATTTTTGTCCTTGGCGACCCTACCGCTCCACAGGATGTCCCAGGGATCTTGAAGCTGGCTGATATCCTCAAGAGTTTCATTAATGAACAAATTGAAACTTATAATATCCCACCAGAGAAAATCATCATTGGTGGGTTTTCACAAGGTGCCGCTGTCACTTTAACTGCTTTACATACTTTAGACGTTAAAGTTGGTGGAGCAGTGATCTTGTCGGGTTTTTTACCAATTAGAAAAGTCAACAAGGAACATTTGAAGACCACCAACTTGGAAACTCCAATTTTCCAAGGGCACGGTACCAATGATCCAATTATTGCGTTCCAAATGGGGAAAGTTGATGGTGAATTAATGGAAACCTCTGGTTTCAAGAATCGTACTTTCAAGGGCTACGCTGGCTTGACCCACTCTGCAGGTGAAGAAGAGTTAGCTGACATGCAAAACTTCATCAAGAAGATTATTCAATAGACAAGTAGGCCATTATAGAAAAAATGTATAGAGGTTTTCAATAAATGCTACATCATTATTCTGCCCTATATATATAGATATATTGTAAACATCGTACTTGGTATTTCCAGTTCTTTACAATTCCGTATTTATATTATTTACAGAGGGCTCAACTTATTAGGGCTCACCTTATTATGTTAGACAATTAAAGAAGGCTTTAACTGAGGAAACGCGCCCAGTGACTAGTGACTAGTGAACAAGTAGACACTGTATGTATGGGAGTTTAGCTCTACTCCTCTGCCCTGGTGCGCTGCCCTATTCGCACCTCTGTCTACTTGGGCGCTACTGGGCGCTCTACCTGAGCTACCTGGGGAATTCCCACTTAACGCGCCTTCACCTCCACACGTAATTCTCTCTCTCCCTCTCTCTCTCTATGTTTACTTGTTTTTGCAACAAGACACCCACGCCAGAGGAGATTTACAACCCCGATAACCTGTTCGTAGACGAGGGCTGTGTTGCTGTAAATCTGTTCAATGGATTTGATACTGCGTCTGCTGAACCCTGAAGGGTCCGGTTCGTCCACGGTGGCTCCAACATCCAAAGAAAAAAGGTACTATCAACAGGTGGAAAGGGCCCTTGCCTCTTTTGACACGGTGGAAGAATGGGCCGACTATATATCATTTTTAACTCGACTTTCGAAAGCTCTTCAATTATCTGGTAATGCCAACGTGTCACATATCCCATATTCACAGCAAATAGCGTATCGATTGGCTCTTTGCTTGATGCTGAAATTGCCCAATGGGGTCCACCAGAAGACACTTCAATTGTATGAAACAATCTTGACTACTTTGACTCCAGATGCCTTAAATTCCCAATTATCTATTTGGTTACCAGGGTTATTACCTTTGATCCTGTATTGCTCCATTCAATTGAAACCTATCATCATTCTGTTGTTTCTGAATTTGATTCTAGCAAGAACTACCGCTAAATCACTCCACCTTATAGCTCAACCTTTGATCCTTGGGTTTTTACCTGGTTTGGACGATGAAAACTCCGACACTTTCGATGATTTCTTGGGGTTGATGGATTTCTTCAAAAAGAAACTTGCTGATGATGCCCATTTCTGGCAACTGTTCTTCATCTGTGTTATCAACAGTCCTGAAAAGAGACTTGGTGCCTTATTCTGGTGTAATAGAAGGCTCCCTGTGTTTGAAGGAATCGCCAATAGTAGTAGTAATAGTAGTAATAATAATAGTAATAAGAATATGAACATTGACTCCGATGATAAAAAGCGGTTAGTCTTTTCTGGTGAAGCTAAGGCTTGTATTACCCCAAGCCCAGGACTTTTAATCCGTTGCTTTGCATCAACTATTTCAAATACTACTTCTATGGTGGCTGCTAATGATATTATCGTCGTAAGAGGCTTTTTCGATTTGCTTTTATCCCATTTGCCCTTGGATAGCGATGTCATGACTACAGTGGCTACTAAAAAAGATAAGGAATTACTCCTCAGAAATTGTCTTTCCGTGACCCTTAAAAAGGATATGAGTCTCAACAGAAGATTATGGAGCTGGCTCTTGGGTCCTGATAATACTGAAGGCACCCTTGAAACTCAACGTAAAATGTCTCGTTCAGAATACTTTTCAAATTATTCATTGCATCAAATTGTAGATAGTTTACTTACTGGAATCCGTAGTGAAAACGAAGAATACCAATTGAACTCCATTAAAATCTCCTTGGCTTTGATAATGGATAAATGGGAAATAAGCAGAGCAGTTACCCCTATTGTATTTTTACCAATAATGGAATCTGCTTATGAAGCACAGAAGGCATTGTCTAACAAAAAGGGCCACTCAATCCCTTCAATTGATAGCGACAAAGGTGACGATGAAATTGACACTGATAACGTAGGTAAAAGCGCTGTCTTGGTAACAGCAAAGCTGCTTTTTGACTCGGTTGAAGCAGAATATATTTGGAAAGATCTTATTAAGTTGGTTGAAGTTCCTGAAAAATTACCTCTTTTGTACTTCATAGTATCAAATTTTGATATCTCCGAAGATGAAATGGTAAGTAAGCATATACCTTTGGCAATAGTATTACTACTCCAAAATCCTCCATGCCTAAATAATTCCTGGATTAAAATAGTGAATACCCTTATCCAAATTATTCCAACAAACTATCTTGCTAGCGAAGCTGATAATAAAGAAGACATTGATACTTTAAATTTGAAAATTTCCAATTGCCGTCTGATTGTTACTGACTTCTATAATAACGATTCTGAAAAATTGTCTTCAGAATTCCCATGGACAAAGTATGAATACAAATTTATAATATTATCTTCTGTTGTTGGATTGATAGAAAGCAACTTTGACCAAGTAAAAGATTCTTCTATTTTGAGTTCATTGTGTGATCTATTAAATCAAATAATTTCTTCGGATTCTGTCAAATTAAGTTCTGCTGATTCAAATAATAAGATAATATTTGCTTCATTTTTGGAAAAGATTGTTGATTTGCCATATAGCAATTCAAAAACAAACCACCAACAAAAGCAAGCAAATTTGATAACAACCCTTTCGGTAGTGAAAGTTTTGAATCAACTTCCAAGAAGCGACCTCTCAACCAAACAAAAAAGCAAAATACTCAGAAGTACACTTTCAAACTTATTCACGGCATTAACAAGCAGTTTACCTGCAAATTATCAAGTTGATGCAGTTAATTCCATTTTTGAACTTCATTTCACTTTTGACGGAAATCAAATTGAAGCTGGTCTTGTAAAGCTTTTTACGGAAAGTACTCTGCTTCAAAGAACCAGAGCCTTGTGGACAATTTGGTCTCACTCTAATCAATTCTCTGAATCTGATAGCTTTTTATCTAAGCCTCTTCAATTTGTTCTTGACGACTTGAAATTTAAAGATGAGAATGGCTATCAAAATGTTGCAAGCTTTTTATCATCGGTTGTGAAAAGTGGATCAACAAATCGTTTGCTAAAGCTTTTAACGAACCCACTTTTAGAATTCAATTTCCTTGAATCGAGCACCAGCAAGTTTAACTCTACATGTGATTTCGAACAATTTTCTTATTATGTCCTGTTGATTATTAATGTGATAAAAACTGATGAAAAACATTTAAAGGAGTCTTTCAATAATGAATTGGCGGTAATTAATAATGCCAAAAAATTACAAGTTGCAAATTCCAATAACTGGGATATTTCAACCTATAAATCTCTTCTTTTAAATTTTATCATGAGGGTCTTGAACTTAAAACTTGACGAAGATTTATTATCTGATGAAATTCCTTTATATGGCTATTATGGCTGCGTCAAGAAATGTCTTGAATTATTTTGTCTTCTTCTTACTGGAAATGAGTCTAATTTTCTGGCACTTTTCCCATTATTACTTGAAGATTTCAGTCAATTTTTAAATCAAGCTAATGGTTCAGAAATTATAGAATTGGTTCAAGTAGAGCATTTAATTTGTTTAAATCGCATTTTAGCTATTTCAGAATCTCAAGTGGTCAACTTGAATTTGTTGCATATTGAAGAAGAAGGGAAAGAACCGCCAATAATTAAATTCATCGTTAAAGGAATTTCAAAATCTCAGAGTACAGTATTATTACAATACTTTGTTGGGCTTTTGACAAAATCTTTGTATGTTTTCAATGAGTCAGTTTTCAGCGTTCTTTTGAACTTAAGCGACGTTCTTGTTTTTAAAATCCAACTGTATTTTAATGGAATTTCCAGAGGAGAATCATTTTCTGAGTTGACCGATTTTGAACCGACGTTGAACACATTATTTTCTGGCTTAGAGGATTTACTCTCAATCAGTCACAGTTACTTGTTGACTTCAACCATGAGAGCTAAAAATGATAAAAACAATCATATCGTCAATGATGGATTTCTTGGTAACGTTATACAAGGTGTATTTCTGATCGAATCTCCTTCAATTAGAACAACAGAAGAAAACAAAAGGTATTCTATTCTCTTGGCATTCCAAGACGCTGTTAAAACAATCTTAACTATGTGGCTTTGGGCAGATGATAAAACAAGATCATTCGATAATAATCTAACTTCGCTGAAGTCGTTAGCTTTTGTAGCTAGAAAAGTTAAATTTAAACTGAGAAAATTCTTGGAATCACTTATAGATCTTGAAAGACAAGAAGTGATCGAGACTTTAATTGCAGTTGATAAAGATACTAGTTCAACTATAAAGCTTCTTCACGTTTTAGATGGTGGAAGATCTCAGATAACTTTGCCTCATATATTTAACTCGATTTTATCAAGATTGTACCCACAATCTTTGGATGAAAAGCAAAAATCATCTTTAAACTCACTGGTGAATGCAAAAGAACTATGCTTATTTCTTTCTGAATATATCGAATCAATCGATGTTGACGCTATATCTGACATTTGGACTTTCACTATTCAATTCTTTAAAGAAGTGAATTCTCATAGTAGTCACTTTAAGGAAGTAGTTCTGGAGTTACTTCATACCTTGTGTTCTTTATCATTTAAAATTTCTACTTTAAAACTGAGTGATCAAGCAAAGTACAAAAAAGATGTCAGTGAAGTTTTTATTAAATTATTCACTTATCTGTTGAACAATAAAGCAACTAATGTTGGTTCTTCCACAAACGGTGGTTCTAATGAAGAGATTAAATCAGAAGTTGCTTCTATTAAAAAGGAAAGATACGACTCACCTGCACCTTCTATTGGTCAAGATGATAATACAGCTGCTAGAACACAAGAAGAGTTACATGGTACATTGTTTCTTATAATAGAAAATTTGGATCAAATTCTTAAAGATTCAGATAAAGTAACTAGCTGTGTTAACAACATTATTGTGTCGTTAGTTTCTCCTCAAGTTAAGAGTAAAAAAATAAATGATATTCCAAATGAAACAATTTCATTAATTTCAGTCATTGGGTCTAAATATCCTAATAACAAGGCATGGAAGTCTACAGTACTGGATTGCTTCTTTGATAATTCATTTTTCAAATCCAATCGAACTAAAAGTAAGTTGTGGGAATTGATTATACAGCAATGGATTTCTTCTGAAAAGGATAAGACATTGGAAATTTTTGCTAAAATCTCGCCACCTGCTTCATCTTCTACCAATATTTTTAATTGGAATGAAAGCTCTGAAGTCGATAATAAAATTTTTAATATGAAGAGGGCAAGTTTTGTAATTGCAGCTCAACCAAAAGATTTCTTCTTGAGTTATTTGTCGGAAATATTTAGTAGATTTGAAGTTTCTGTGGAATCAGGAAGCCCATCTGCTTACAAGGCAGAATTATGTGATCTTTTAAGAGTGATAACATTGAAATTCAGTGAAATTCATTTATTACCTTATTGGATTTTAACGAGTCAATTTTTATTAAATAATTTTGTATATTTCCAAGATATAAATATCAAGGAACTTGGTAAATTATCGGAAGCTGATTTGAAACTTATTTTGAAGAGTTGTAAATTGCTTGACCAATTATTGCTTTTCAAGATTGATGAATTCAATCTTCAAGAATGGTTATATGTGGCAGTTACTCCAGATATCACTGAAAGTAAGCTGAATGACAGATCATTTTCTTGGTTAGATCTTTTCTATAAGGAAAAGGATTTAAAGTCCTTGAAAGGAGAATCTTTGAAGTTTTTGAATGATGAAGAAAACTTAAAGCCACTTCTTTTTGGGGTTCATCATATTGATTCGTTGGGCAAACTCCGTTCTTTCTTCCAATCACTCAGTTTGCTCCAATATGAAAGAATGTATAGCTTGAACGAGAACGATTATGACGCATGTCTTGAAGATGTGTATATGGATATATTGGTTCAACCAGAATAGCTACCGAATCTCTGGGTAAACCAAAAATTTTAGGTAAATGATCTACTATATACGTACAATACAATAAAATAAAATAAAATATCATACCATACAGTAACTGCAATGTATACAATATATATAATAGATACAATATGTAGTGTGCATTTCTAGACATCTAAATCTTATCTTGGGTGATCTAATTTGTATAGCTTGTGGTTGCTTATATACTCATTTTGGTTTTTTTGTGGTGACCAACTCTAAACACTTCTTCTATAGAAATCGGTCCCTTGGCCCAGTTGGTTAAGGCGTGGTGCTAATAACGCCAAGATCAGCAGTTCGATCCTGCTAGGGACCACATTTTCCCAGGGCGTGTGGCGTAGTTGGTAGCGCGTTCGCTTAGCATGCGAAAGGTCTCCGGTTCGACTCCGGACTCGTCCATTTTTTTGCAGCCACTGTAAATACTTCTTTTTTGGAGGCCAGGGGTTCAATCCCTTGGCGCACATTTTATTTATATTTTTATTACTGTTAAATTCTTGAGGATAAATTGAAGACGCGTTTACAGTTGTGAAAGTGATTGATAAAAGAGTATGAAATGGCGTCTCAATTGAGCTCTTTTAGTTCAAGGAATGCTAATGGTGAAGTAAGACAACATCGACGGAACTTTAGCGGTTTTTCCAGTGAATTGGACTCTGAAAGTGACGAAGAGTTCGATGAAACTGCCGCTTCCATTCCTCCACTATTTAAGAACAGCCAGGGAAGGGAGACTCATCAACCTCCTCGTCTTACTCCTCTAAGACTGCCGCCAAAGCCGGATAAGAGCCCAAGAGATAAGGTTCTTTCCACTCCATTAAGACGTCTGAAGGTCACCAGAGGAACCCCATTGAAGCAGTCACCGGTCCTGAGATCCCATTTCGAACTGAATGGGGATCAAGCAGATGGCCATCATGAAAAGGATATAGACGACGTAGAGTCTGAACTCATTAGAAGTAGTAAGCTCATATCTGATGATAACAAGTTCTCGCCCTCCAGAAGAGCCATAGCCTTGGGAAACATCAATAAGAATAACGGGACGTCAGTGGCAGCATCTAATGTGTCCTCGCCTCGAGCAGATATAAGGATTGGGCCACTAAATTTAGAGAAAAATCTGGATAATAAGGATATGAATGAAACTTCAAAGGCAAGTGTATTAGCTACACAAAGTATTTTCAAGCCTAGGGAATCTGGATACAGAAGTCCAACAAATAGGATAGATGTGAATGGTGATGATAATGATAATGAACCGATAGAGGTTAGAAAGGACACTTCAGAGTCGAATAAATTAGGATTGGATTTGGATGCTATTTTACTAAACAGGAATAAAAATAACCTTGATATAAATTCTATGCCAAGAGGTAGAAGCTGGACGACTAATGTGACTACTTTGGAAGGCAGAGAAAGCAGAGAAAAGCTGGAAGAACGTAATAGACAGGAAATTCTTACCCAGATAAACGCCACCATTGAATCTTATAAAGAGAAGGAGGCAAGCTTAAGAGCCGATCTGCTGCCAGTGAAAAGAAGCAATAAATCTACAGCAAGCAATGATTTTAACAGGGGAAGCATTTTGTTGTCTTTAGATGATGATTTGGTGGATAAGGATAATCTTATGGATGAGAATAGCAATCTCTTACAAAAATTAGATTCGTTTATAGCACCACCACCACCATTCAACCTAGGAGAAATTAGTAGAGATATTAATAATGAAATTAACAAGAGTCTAGTGAAAAGTCCTACTAAAGAAGATAACCTGGGAAAGAGCCATGAATCAAATGAATTCATCGAATACAAGGAAGTGTCAAAGGTCTTGGACAGAAATACGAGACGTTCACTCATTGAAAAACTTGAAAAATCTGAACTTGATAAGCGGAGAAGAGAAGCTGAAGACCAAAAATTACATGTGGTAGAACCTCGAAGAGGTGAAAAGCGCCGAGCAGATGTACTGTTTTCTTCGGAAGAAGACAGTAGCAGCAGCAACACCACGGAGTGGCTGAATGACTTCTGGCGTAAGTTAAAGCAGATTAAAAATTTAGGACTGGTTTCCGATAATGATATTATAAATAGTGAGGCAATTCAAAGCGCTTTCAATGTCACTCCACGGGAGCTCACGAAGCGATTAAAGTTTCTTAATGAATTGGATAGACAAAATAAGCCAAAGAGGAAAAAGAGGAGACGTGTATAAATATGTACCAAAATAGCGGAATCGTGTAATTCCAGGGCACCCAATGTATATTAGATAAATAGATAGATAGAAACAAAGCAGAAATTGAAATAAGTTGAATATCGATACTAATGAATTAATTATATTTCTATTATTATTATATAAATATATATGCTTTGATGCTAAAATACCTTCGAAAGAACCCCATTCAACTTGTCGTTAGGCTGTGACTTTTCCTTAAGCTTATCGTCGGCGTCCGCCCTCCTACTGGTGATCTTTCTTTGCTTGAACAGTCGCCTCATTTCAACCTCATCATTAGTAACTTGAATACCAGTTTTCTCTTCTTTGGCTTTTCTCTTTTGTTGGATATTCTTAACCATCTTGGATTTCTCGACGTTGGAAACAAATGTCTTATTAAGCTTCTGTTGTTGGGAAAGCTCCAATGTCAACTTGGCCTGTCTTACTTCGTTTTCACGGGCAATTTGCTGGGTCAAGTCCATCCACTTAAACCCTTTCAAGTATTTAATATTCATAACGTCATCGTAGTAGTAAGAGCCCTTTCTACCTCCAATGATTTGACCGTTCATGGTTGCTTCACATAACTTGGCATCCTTCTTACGAACGAATTCCACCCAACCTTCGGTGAAATTCTTCTTCTTATTACCTCCATACTTCACTCTTTTCAGATGAACCGCTGAATCTTCGGGTTTAAGGAAAAGACGGTCGATTTCTCCAAATCTGGCCAAGATGTTTCTTAAGGCTGCTGGCTTCATATAAGGAGGTATACGGGAAAGATAACATACCCCAGTCTTTTTGATTTTTTTCTGTTCATTCTGGAGCTGTTCCGGGGTAAGTTTCTTCAACTTCTTGGAGCGGCTTTCTTTCTTCTTGGACAGTTTCTTCTTGTCATCATGCTGGCTATGCAAATCTGATTGTTCAGGCCCTTCTTCTTCATCTTTTTCTTCACCGGAGTTTGCTTCGGGGTCAGATTCAGCTTGTTCGTCTGATTCTTCTTGTGGGATTACCAGTTTGCTTGATTTCAACTGTTTCAATGGAGTGTATGCTTCGTAATTATCTTCGTCATCATCGTTGTCATCGTGTTCTCCATCTTCTTCATCCAGCCCATCGGCTTGCTCATCGGCCTGGTCATCGCTCAGATACGAGTCTTCGTTTTCCATTTCCACATTTCTTTTCAAAACTTTCTTGGCCTTGGATACAAATACTGTTCCTGCCTCATCGTCTGATGACATGAAGTCATCTTCAGACTCTTCCGCTGGTGCTCTTCTCCTTGTACCTGCCATGCTATTTGATAGACAAGAAATGAAAATCAAAAATAAAATTAAATAATCAAACAAAAAATAAAATAAAAAGTGAAGCAAAAAAAATTAATTAAATTAATCAAGTCGCAGGCTAAAAAAGGCTGCTTAATTTGCACCCTCAGAAGTCCGACTGTTTATTACAAAGTCCGACAATTTATGCCAATTTAGGTACGATAATAGTATTGCAAAATTTGGACCTGATGAATTATAGACCTTGGCCTTGTAGATGAAGACTTGACTCAACTTTTCTGAGTTTCTGGAATACCAAGGGTTACGAAGTTTCTAAACAGCAAGAACTGTATGACAAGCAATTCCTTCCTTTCTTGTTACTGGCTCACTTTAGCTGGGCCAAACTGGATGGTATTGCCATGACTCAAGACATTATCGACCAATCTCCTGCTAAATATCTTGAAGCTTACAAAACATTACTGGTAAGTTCTTATACAAAAATAGAATTTAATATAAATTTCAAGTTACGAAACAAGAAATATGTATTTTCATTTATGTCATAAGTAATTAATCACCATAATGTTCACTTCTTGGTATACGGTTATGTTTGCTTGCTTCTCCATAAATAACCAACTAATCCGACCACCCATTTATTGGTACCAAAATCGTACATACTAATGTCTTTCTTACGTACTTATCTTACCATATATATGGTGTTCCTGTTCTAGTGTGCTTGGGAATGGCTATATTATTTTGGGATTTTAACGTGGGAAATTGACCACCTTTTATTGCCAATAATAGCAATAGCATAGCAGAAAGTGTTTTACTATGGGCAGTTAACCAGCTCTACGTAATTGGAAACTAAGCAAGCATACCAATTAGCACCATTTAAATACTATTCAAGCATACCAACCCTAAAGGGTAGCGTTTACATACTGTTCAAGTATGCCAACCAGTGCCCTTTCCATACTATTCAAGCATACCTGAAGTCATTTTCAGTATTTCTTGGAGCATTAAACAAATTATTTATTAATGCCACTAGAAAATATTTACAATTTGTTAGTGACTTTCTTCTGTTATGCTAGTCCTACAAAAAAAGTGAGCTCTTTTATGTATGCCCCTACTAATTTGGCCTTCCGCTTTTGGATCTGGTTGCAAAAATTGTAATGCTTGGCCTTAAAGGGAATTTATGGTAACTAGCAGACACAAAAAAAATAGAACTAAATAGAACAACTAACTTATAGAAAGCATAACATATAAGTTTCAAAAAACATTTAAGGACTTTAGAATCCACTTTTATTTGAAAGTTTTCCTACTTTTTTACCTATACCACCTAAATAACTAACCTTATTATTGGATACAAAATGGTTTCAACTGACGACTTTGCAAACGCCTTTGACTTAGCAGTTCCTGTTAGAGCTAAGCAAAATCCTTTCAAAGTATGGACTGATGAAAATGAAAAGAAAATTGTTGCTTTAAAAATTGAAAAACAGAAAAAAAATGAATCAGCCACCTGCTTAAAGGACAATGCCAATGCTAATGACTCCAACAACACTAGAGATGAATACAATGATGCTAATGATAAGAATGAAACCACTAATTCCAACGATACCAACGACAATGCCAATGAAAATGATGAAAATGAAGTAATTGAAACTACTGAAGAAAACAACAAAATCCAAAAAAATGAAACTGAAACTGAAAACATCAAAATCCAAAAAATTAAAACCTTTCCATTGAAATCCCCAATAAAAATTGACGTAGCAGTTGAAAATGAAAAGGCCATCCTTTATTATACTGATGTTTATCAATTTATTGGAATGACTATGAGACTTTTTGATTACCAAAAGATTGAAAAGGTTACTTGTGACGATGTTGAAATCCCTGATGCTGCTGATGATTATGAAGATGCTGTAATCCTTGATCACGTCGATGCTTATCAATTTATTGCAATGACTATGAGACGTTTCGAACACAAGAAGATTGAAAGGGTTAACTGTGAAGATGTTGAAATCCCTGAAGCTGCTGGTGCTTGTGAAGTTGTAGAAACCCTTGATGATGGTGCTTGTGTAGATGTTGAAACCCCTGATGCAGGTGTTCGTGTAGATTTTGGAATCCTCGACGGTGTTGATGTTTATGAATTTATTGGAATGACTATGAGACTTTTCCAACACCAAAAGATTGGAAATACTGTTTATGAAGATGTTGGAATCACCATGAGATTATTTGAACACCAAAAGTTGAAGTCCACACCTTTTGAACGTATTGGTTCTATGTTTAGATTGTTTGAAGGCCAAAAGAAGGAAACTTTCCTGTTTGAAGAAGTTGGAATCACCATCAGATTATTTGAACACCAAAAGTTGAACTCTGCACCTTTTGAATGCCTTGGTTCAATCTTTAGATTATTTGAAGGCCAAGAATCAATGAAAGTAGCCATCTTTGACGATATTGGAATTACCTTTAGATTATTTGAACACCAACGTTATGAAAACGTTATTTTTGAAGAAATTGGATCGGTTTTAGATGCATTCGAATACCAATGTTTCCTAGTCACTGCATTGGTACTTCAAATAGATGATTCCTTCCTGAAGGAATTGGTTGGATTTGGAAAGGGCCGTAGACAAGCAAGATCAAACGACTCTTCAGCCACATTAGTCAGCTCATATGAAGAAGCTAAAGACAAGCTGGAGAAGAAGATTAAATTGAGTAAGAAGGAAGCCAAGAAACTCAGGAAGACCAAGGAAAAGCAACCAAGAAAGACTAAGAAGTCCAATAGAAAGGTTACCAGCACTATGGTGTGCGAAGAAGTTCAACCAATCGACCAAAATATTGTAGAAGAAGCCAATGCCCTTCAAGAAAAGGCCGAAGTCAATTTGACCTTAGTAAATGAAACAATCAAGACTTCAAGTCAGTTTGATGATATTGATGTTACATGTGATGGGGATAATTCAACTTCTGACTGCGTTGAAGAACAACAGGTTGATGGAATTTTGGATTGTAGTGCCATTGTTGCTGAAGTTTGTACTGAAAATCTTATTGAAACAAATGAATCAGAAATTGAGTTGCCAGTCAATAAAACTCTAGAGTTTTATATGATTCAAGAAGAAACTGAACAAGCTAATGGACCTAACACTTCTACCACTGACTTAGAAGGATTTGCCGGTGACAGTTTAGCTGCTGACAGTTCTCCAACTGAACATGGGAAGTTATTTTGTGATGCTTTGGAATCATTCAGTAAGCAATTGATTGGGCCTGATCAATTAGATGATATGGCAATCCAACCAATTGCTATTTCATTAGATGAAACTATTGCTAGAGAGGTTGTCACCAAGTTGATGGAAACTTCAGTTGTAGAAAACCAAAGTAGGTTTAAGAGATCAAGAAGAAACCACAATGCCAAGGACAAGAAGCAACGTAAGTGTAAGGTTCTTTTCCGCCTTGACTCCAAGAACAGCGAAAAGTTACAGGTTAAGATGGAAGAAGCAGTTAAGAGAAGTTCAATTTCCAATGGAGTTGTATGTGTTCAGAAATTGATTTCTCGTTTGGTTTATGAATTTTGTGATTCATGGGATTCCATTTATTCACGAATTTTTAAGAGTGTTAAGTCCAAGATGAGCTGAAGATAAAAGCTATTATGTTAAAAAAATGAAAAAATTGGTGCTTACATTTAGATTTAGACTTAGATTTAGACTTAGATTTATATAACTAAAAAATAAAAATTATAAAATAATTTTAACAATATTGAATGCTTTTGTATTTAATATAAATAATATGCTAGAATGCTATAATTCATAAAATTCGATAGCTTTTCTTGAAATGTACTTCTTCGAGCTTTGGAGTAGTTCTATTTTCCAAAGTTACTCCTTTAAAAGCATCACTTATAAGGTTTCTATAAACATATTCGGGCATTGTTCTTGATTGTTGCTGCATTGGAATTGAAGGAGGTTTGAACTCCAGGCAGTTCATTTCACATCTTCAATGGATTCTCCATAATTACATCCATAAAGCGCCAATAGAGCAACTTGCACAAACAGGGGGAACAGGGAGGTTATTACAGCATTCTTTCAGAGTTATGTCCCTTCAGAGTTGTCGCAGTTCCTCTCTTCATTAGTGACTACAAATAATTTTCTAACTAAATTTAATTAGTCTTTTTTTCTTGCTTTTATAAGTATATTTGTATTATATCTAGATAAATAATCAGTAACTTATACTCTCCGATGATTTCTTCCCTTGTCGTTTGTGATCATCAAAATATTACTTTGTATTTACTTCTTTTCGTCAGCAGCAGTCTTGGCTCCTTCACTGGCACCAGTGACAACAGAAGAAACGTATTCAGCAGCTTGAGAAACTTGGGACTTAGCAGCTTCAACGTATTCAGCAGCAGTTTCAGCTAAAGTGTGCTTTTCAGCAGTAGCTTCCTTCTTGGCATCATCTACAGCAGCCTTACCATCATCATGACCCTTTTGAACGTTGTCAGACAAAGTTTGAGTGAAAGACTTTTGGTTGTCTGGAGTTAATCCAGCAGCAACCTTGTCAGCGGTACCGGTGACGGATTCCTTGGCCTTATCCAAAGTAGACTTTTGAGAGTCTGGGGTAATAGCTTCACCGATCTTATCAGAGACGTTCTTTCTTCCAAAGTCAGACATTATTTAGTATATAGTAATTGTTTTTATAAGTCAATTGAGTTAAATTGAATTGAATTGAATACTAAGAAAGTTGGGGTAAAATCTGCCACATTTATAGTCAAGAGTTCGAAGTGGCTCTACTTTAAAGTTGCTACACATATCCTAATCGGGTGTACGAAATTGACGCACAGCCTGGCGTTAATGATTGAAACAACAACTAAAATTTGTATGCATTGACGTCAACTTAAACCTGGAGGTAAATAATAAATTTAAAAATAGGAGTCGAATATTCTACTGTGTTCTCTGAATAAGGTGTAAGGTTCTATTACAGAAGCTAGATATCACTAGCGTATCCTATGTTAAGTTTCTATAGTATTTTGTTGACTTGTTAATTGCTGCGAAATTTCAATGACGTCATTCTATAATTATGGATCCACAGTGATCTACTCTACCCTTTATCTTTAAAATGGTTTAATTTCTACGTTCTGATTCTGAGTGAACAAGTTGCTTCTTCGTTGCAATAATATTAGAGTTGGGGTGGGGGAATAAAGTGTTTCTGTGGAGTAGAGAACATGCATACCAAGTAAACATTCCGAACCATTTAGGAAATCAGCTTATTGTAACTGTAACATTTTCTGTGGTAGTCAAAAATCTCATGCCTAAAGTTGCTCTCTCTTAGATAAGACGCCTTAAGAAAATCCACGAACGAAGATTAAAACAAAGTTAAAGTAACGTAGTTTTAAACTTAAAGGTTAATTTCTATTATTGCAAGTTGATAGAGTACTGATAGAGTATAAACCATATGTCAAATTAGTTTACAAACCGCAATTGCATTCGAACTCTTTCGGTGTCTAACTTAATCACAAACTCCTTGTGGTCAAATTTATTAACATCTCTCTCGTTTTAGCGATAGCAACCATAGCTATTTTGGGGAATATACTTTTGAATATTTTCTAAAAGCGAAACAGTGGCTACTCAATAACATAGCAACCGAACGAATTCATGGAAGCACTTCGATGCTCATAGAATCTTCAGCGGAACTGCGTGAAATAAAATTAGTACTGAATAAAGTTTAATGTTTTCCCAGGGCTACTAACATAATACACAGTGGGCGTGCTGCACAGATACAACCGAATGAACTGGACCAGTTTTGTTGAACGGACTGTATGACGGACTGTGTAAATAGACTGTATGATAGACTGAATGAACGTACTGTATGACGGACTGTTTAAACTGCCTGGACATTGGAGTTTTCACCTTTCCCATAAGTGAGAAAGAAGAAGGTCTACCATCTCCATTTCTCGAAGGCCGAAGCGGGCGAGAGTATGTTTGGGAAAGTAGCAACACCGTCTAACAACGACACACCACATCAATGCAACCACTATCCGTCTTTACCTTCGATAAAAAAAGAAGTTAATCACCTCAATTTAAATACTTAACCTAATATATCTTCATACTTGAAATGTCCTTATGGTCACCACTAAATGGTTACTGGCTCCCTCTCTGGGTCTCTCTCCTACACTAATAGCTCATCGCGACTGCATATAGACGCTCTGCAGCACTCCAGAGGATCTAGTAAGAAAGCACCTAAGAAGATTCAGTTGAAGAAGTTGAAGGAAGTAGCAGAGAAGAGACCATGGCGAAGCGAAGTGTGACGCAGTCTATGGACCAAAAGATATACGACCTTATACACCAGCTTCTTGATGAACAGACAAAGGAGAAGCAAGAAAATGAACCTGCTTCTGCCACCCCGGAAGACCCATTCCAAAATATGGCTTTAGCTAAAGATTTGAAGCTTGCAACTGCTATTGAATACATTCAAAGGAAAGATTTTAAGCTTCGTAGAATGAAGCGAGTTATGTTGGAAAAGGCTGTAGAGGCTGTCTTGAAAGTCTGTAGAGAAGATGAAGCAGAAGAGTTGGGTGAAGCTAATGGTGGTGATGGTGGTTCCGACGTTACTGAAGAACCTATGAGTATTGAAGATGCTGCCAAAATTGATAGTGATTTTGAAGGTGATGAATCAAGATTGGTCACTGTAGTAGACAGTAACTCCCTGAATAAATCAGTAGTGTCTCTTTGGAGCACAGAGACTGAAAAGAATAAAGATTCTAACGGTTCTAACAAGGATTCTAAAGCCTCTAAAGAACCTAAGGAAAAGGAAAAGGAAAAAGATGAAGAAAAAAATAATTTGAAAAGATCCAGTTCCAATGATAAGAAGGTTAGAAAATCCAGAAAAATTGAACATACTACTCCCTCTGTAACTCTTGCATCCCTTGGTGGTTTAGAAGGAATCACTGCCCAACTCATGGAACTCATTGGACTTCCAATTTTGCATCCAGAAATCTATCTTAGTACCGGGGTAGAGCCTCCAAGAGGGGTTCTTCTTTATGGTCCACCAGGCTGTGGTAAAACCACAATTGCCAATGCCTTGGCTGGTGAACTTTCTGTTCCGTTTATTAATATTCTGGCTCCATCCGTTGTTTCTGGAATGTCCGGAGAATCTGAAAAGAAACTTAGAGAAATCTTCGAAGAAGCAAAAGCAGTAGCTCCATGTTTGATTTTCATGGATGAAATTGATGCCATCACACCAAAGAGAGATGGAGGTGCTCAAAGAGAAATGGAAAAGAGAATTGTAGCTCAACTTCTTACCCTTATGGATGAGTTGTCTTTAGAAAAAACTGGTGGTAAGCCTGTAGTGGTTATTGGTGCTACAAATCGTCCTGACTCGCTTGACCTGGCTCTAAGAAGAGCAGGCCGTTTTGACCGTGAAATCTGTTTGAATGTCCCAAATGAAGAACAACGTTATCTGATTCTTAAAACAATGACAAAGGGCTTAAAATTGGGTGAAGGTGATTTCAATTTTAAGGAATTGGCCAAGATGACCCCAGGGTTTGTAGGTGCTGATTTGAAAAGTTTGGTTACTGCTGCAGGTATAGCTGCAATCAAAAGAATAACGGACGAAGCTGAAATAAATCCTGAATCTTCTTCATTGGCAGTCAATGAAGAAAAGTCTAAGAAATTAGTCGAAGAAATCGAATCTGAAAACTCTATGGATATAGATTCTACTTCTGAAGCTGCTGCGATTGTTCCTTCTTCTGTTCCTAGCTCCGTTGTTTTATCAGCAGCTAATTCTTCACTTTCTTCTTTATCTACTATTCAGAGATTCTTATTCCATCACCCAGATCCACTCACTGCTGAACAACTTGAGCCTTTATGTATTGATTACTCGGATTTCATAACTGCTTTACCTACAATTCAACCAACAGCCAAACGTGAAGGATTTGCTACTGTTCCAGATGTCTCTTGGAAGGATGTAGGAGCTTTGGCCAAAATTCGTATGGAACTTCACATGTGCATTGTCCAGCCAATCAAAAAACCAGAATTATATGAAAAAGTTGGTATTACCGCCCCTGCTGGTGTTCTTATGTGGGGACCTCCAGGTTGTGGTAAGACCCTTTTAGCTAAAGCAGTAGCTAATGAAAGTAGAGCTAATTTTATTTCAATTAAAGGCCCTGAGCTTCTTAATAAATACGTTGGTGAATCGGAAAGAGCTGTTCGTCAAGTTTTCCAAAGAGCAAGAGCTTCAGTTCCTTGTATTATTTTCTTCGATGAACTCGATGCTTTAGTTCCAAGAAGAGATACCCTGATGTCCGAACTGAGTTCAAGAGTCGTCAATACTCTTTTAACAGAATTAGATGGATTAAATGATAGAAAAGGTATCTTTGTGATAGGTGCCACAAATAGACCAGATATGATTGATCTGGCAATGCTTAGACCAGGAAGACTTGATAAAACTTTGTATATTGAACTTCCTACCGCAGATGAACGTAAAGAAATCTTGCATACCTTGGTTAGAGCTAATAACACTCCATTGAGCCAACTGGTAGATCTCCATGCAATTGCTAACGATGAAAGATGTAGAAATTTTTCAGGTGCCGATTTATCCTCTCTTGTTAGAGAAGCTGGTGTTTTGGCGTTAAAGAGAAAGTTCTTCCATGGCCAAGAAATAGCTCAGCTTGATGCATCAGGGTTCTACTATGGAGAGGAAGATGTAAACTCTGTTGATGAAAATAGCATAGAAGTAACAATCAAAGATTTCTCCCAAGCCTTAAGCAGTATCAGACCAAGTGTTAGTGATAAGGAACGTGCACGTTATGAACGCTTAAATAGAAGAATGGGTTGGGAGTTACTGGATAGAGAAGAACAAAAGGAAGAGAAAGAGGCAAATGTATGATAGTAAATAGTTAATAATTCATAGCATAAAGACATTATTCTGTACGTAATGATCAGTTGTACTTGGAGTAGGATAATTTTGTAAGTCACCAAGGGTTATCTGATATTAGTTGGAGAAAGACAATATCAACATGTATATAGTAAAAAGGGCCATTCGAATCTCGTATACAAAAGGCAGTTTATAATATGGGTGTACTGATGTATTTATTCTGTCAGCTTATGTCGAAGAAAATTGTCCATAGAAGCTTTCTATTCCTAAAAACACTTCTCTAGTTTCAGCTTCAGTATTATTTACTACAGAAACGTATACTCTACAGTTTGACAAAGAGTTAAATGAATGTCCCGTTTCCTTAGTATTTCACTTGTTGAAATTGAAAATTTCGTAATTTTTATCATAGATAAAATAAGCTTACAAATGAAGGTACAAACAAATAGTCGAAGGAGTTTAATATATTCCCTGAACTCTTGATCGGTAGATATATGGCATGATACACGACTTTAAATCAATTCTATTAATAAGATTCTTTAGTCTGATCATTTCAGTTAATAATCTGCTATTGGGTGTCAGGTTAATTTAGCTTACATCCGTACACCTTATATAATTTTCTCCACGATGAAAAAATAGCCATTAAGGTACGGAGTTCAACATGAATCTTACGTATGATGGTAAAGAAGAAATAGAACAGCATAGAGGACATATTTTGAAAAAAATACTACACAGAGCTTGTAATTCCAAGCACAATAAAATCGATTAAGCATTGTAATCATTTATACACAGTAATTCAGTAGATAAACATATAAAACCGGATACAATAAATATCAGATATGAAGTACAAGCAATAATATTTATTAACAACCTTATATAGTGGTAAGTGTTAACCCAAGCAAGTACTTCTTCTTTATATATCACATTTCTTTCATTTTGTTGATATAACTTTCAATATCAAGACTAAATTAGGTGAAAGAGCTTACACTTTTCCAAAAATAAATACCAATATATATCTGAAGATAGTCTTTCGGAGCAGAAAGATAATTGCACTAGTAAATCAATTGTAATGGAGAATTAGGATTATACAATTTCATTTATCATTTCAAATACATGTCCGTAATATAACAAAAAGTATTAAAAGAAAACAATAGGTTTAGCTTATTGTTTCTTTGAAAGAACTTTAGGAACGTGAATTGGAGCCAATAAAGTAATTAATGTAGCTTTAAGGGCAAAATAACCATCCTTAACTCCAATAGGAATCATTTGTCCCATTGGTGATGCAAGGAATTGGTTGAGTCTTACATCGTACATTTCAAGAACATATTGAGTGTATTTGTTTGAGTTCCAACGTAATTTTAAGAAGACAACAATGCTAGCAAATACAAACAAGTTCACAATGGCGTAGAATGGAGCACGGAAAATGTTAATAATAGTCATTGGAACGGAAAACAAAAATCCAGTGACAAGCATTAATTCAGAAGAAGCAGCAATCATAAGAGCAGCTTCATTGAACTTGGAAGTAAAGTTGGAAATTCTAGTACTGATCTGTTGTTGTTGACCCAAGGAAATTGGTAAAACATTAAGGATATTGTTTTGGAAATATGATAAAAAATGGAAAAGGGAAAAAATGGCAAACGAATAAAGACCACCAGAAACTTGACCAATAGTACCAGCTGATAAATAGAAAACAGCAGCAAGACAAAAGTAAGAGAAGTTTTCGTCACGTAAAAGTTTTTGGAAGCTTAAATTGGAAGCAGCAGCTTTAGTTTTGAAATGGGATTGACGAAGTACAACAGCGTAAGTGAAAAGTACTGCTGCAAGACCAGTCTTATACCAAAAGATTTTCTTCGAAAAAAAGGATTGGATAGTTGAAATCACCACCGATAGAAGAACCAAAACATGACCAAGAAACCAATAGAACTGAGGGGTTTTTAAAAGAGGAACTATGGAGTCCTTTGGCAAGCCAGAAGACGAAGCTGCTTGTTGTTGCTTTGGAGGCATTTTCTTATGATTCTTATGATGATGATATGGGTATTTTGGGATTTGATCAAAAGAATCCTTTAAAATGATGCGAGTAAATATAAACAAAAAGGGACGGCACTTAAAGAAGGAATAGCCCAAGCAAGAAGGAAACAACGCGCAAATAAGGGGGTGGGTATTAAGATCGGACCAGAGAAGGTAAGAGCTTCGAAGATGGAAGAGAGAGGCAACTTGGAGATTAGAGATATGTAGGGGACCAGGATATATGCAGGTCTTTGTAATCTGATCTAAGAAAGAAGGTTTATTTCCGTGTTTTATTTCAGTGGTTACGAAGGAAAGGGAGTGCAAGTGTAGATAAAAGAGCTATATTATTGAAAAAAAGGAGATATAATACAAACAAAACATTACCGAACTCGTTGAATTTGTGGTGTCTTTAACTTATTTAAGTTTCGATTCTCTTTGAGTACAAGCTGAAAAAGAGTTTTGGAGGGAAGCATAAAAAAATTAGCGAGAAAAAGTGAACATAACACAGACCGATGAATATTTTCATTACCGACATACGAACTGCGTTTCTATCAAGAGTGGAAATTAACTTTAACGAAATCAAACGCCAAAACTAAATATATCAGTAAATATGACTTTTTGGATCTAATTGTGAAAAAGAAAAAAAAGCAAAAGAGAATTAAACTAGAAACCAAAATTTGTGTAATGATTTCTTAAATGATTCGTAAAAGTTTCCTTTTGTAAGATTCGCCAGCAAGAACTTATTTTTTTTTGTTCAGTAAGCCATACTCTTACCACCTCTAAAAAAATAATGAGTATTCTTTCTCATTGATTAGTGACTGATGTTTCACTATGATTTTCATAAAATTATTACATAGCATTGATAACACTATAAGTTGCATGATGTTGGCTTTTATTGACCCTTATTCATCTGTTTATTAATTTTGAAATATTCTAGAATCCTTCTATTCTGCCACAAAATGAACCCGACGACTTGATCAGTAAGATATTTTTCACATTGATTTACCTCGGGTGATGTTCTTGTTTGCAGGAAATAAGGTCAATTTTAGCCAATTTTAGCCTGTTCAAGATGGTTTTTAGTGCGTCACGGACTCACAATAAAAGACAAGACAAGATTCTAGCATAACCTGATTAACTGTACGAACGAATTAAATTGGATCAATTCAATTCAATGTACAAAAATGTAGCATACTCTTGGTCATAAAATAAAATAAAGTATCGTCACAAAATTTTTTTGTATTTACTTTGAATACTTGTAAAATTACTGTTGGTCATCATTTGGTACGAAGTTTCTCTCCCCCTCCGGGGCAACCGGTGATCACCAGAGGTCATGGAAGGAAGTTGAGATTGATATTTTCTAAGTGGGAACAAAAATACAAAATACTCACACCAGGCTATTATTGCCAAGGAAAGTATCTCGTGTAAGAAGAGGCTTGTAGTTATAAGTGCTTGGAAGTGATTCAAATGCAGGACATTCCCTCTAGAGATGGTGGATTGCTCTTGGTGGTTGTGTTTGTATATTCTTAGCTTTCTTCATTGAAATTCAGTTTTAGAATTGACCGTCAACTATGGATTTTTTCTTTATTCTTATTGGATGTAAGTATTGAGAGATGAAGTGATATGATTGCATTAGCTTAGTCGGGGTCGAGCAGTTTAGAATAGGAGAGTCATTAGGAAAGCCGGGGGGAACCTTGTGGAGTAAGTCAGTTTGTGTAAAGACAAAAGCAATCGAGGAGAGAGAAAGAGAGAGAGACAGAGAGGGGGGAAATTCTTGTTCTAATTTTAATGAATTACTAACTTTTCCAAAGGCAAAGAATTCAATAAACCACTTGCTGATGTAGGGAATATTCCTTGTTATTGTAGCAACTGTCACAATCAATCTGCTCATGCAATCCGTACCATTAATTGTGTGACTTTATTCTTTATTCCAGTTTTACCGTTTGCATTCCATAAGCAGCTCAAGTGTTCTATTTGCAATGCCAAAGCTGATATCAACGATGATACAATTAATAGATTGAAACAAGGTCAGCCGGTAGCAATTGGATGAAACTTATTGTTCACTTGAATATATTTAAGTTGCACAGAGTTTAAAATTACTTTCTCTTGAAAATTCAATGCCACAATTATAGTATGTGCAAGTTACTAAGGGTCTAAATAAAGCAATGCTTCTTTTTATTTAATTTTTACTAGTGGGATTAACTTATGATTTGTAAGCGTGGATGCCAGTGAATGCATCATATTAGGCTATTCGGTAAATAATTAACATCACTTAACTACTTGAAATTTATTTGACATTATTGTAAGATAGTGCGTGTAGCAGTATAATATTTACTCTTACTTTTAATAAACCAAGGATTTACGTATTCTAAGAAATTTTTAAATCGGTAGCTATTCCCTCTACCTCAATTTCTTGCTTGCTTGGTAAATTACCTACGAATGTAATACATTGGAATGGCGTATAGCATAAGAATAATTCAACTTTCATCTCGATCTAAAAGGTGAAACACTCTTACAGGACTATAAGCAACAGCATGCAAAAACCCGGATTAGGACTACGGGAGAAGTAATACGGGACTTAAAAGAACGGAATGACCATTGGGAAAGTATAGTAATCTATATCCTCATTCAGTACACGGGTAAATGGGAAAAGGTATACCAGTAGAATTCCCCACAACTTCCGAAGAGATTTTAACCATTTCAGGAATCGGTGGGTCACTAAAATTAGGTTACAGAAGAATACCCAGTAACCTTTTTATACCATGACCCCATCACCGAGAGACAATCAACCACACGTAACTACATGGTAAAGGTAAACCTTCAATTCCGTGTCGACAACACTTCTTTGAAAGAAATTGAAGAAATTGTCGTGCAATAAGGCTAGATGGCACTGAATTTTTGAATATAAATAAGCTACATATAACAAGCTGAAGGAGGACAAACAAGACGATGGTTGAAGCTAGCAAAAGTGCACAAGAAGAGGATTCTTTTCAGAGGAGGAAGTTCAAAAGCCGTTGCAACCACATTAAAAAATAAATGGGGTAGGAAGAAAATAATAAAGTGCGTCAATTTATGGGTAATTATTATTTTTTTTAGATTACTTTAATTTATTTTATTTTTTCTCAGAATCAGACTGTCAGCTCACATATTGCCGCAAATTGAGTGACAATCAGGAAACATGATTAAGGTTAATAGAAGTTCAGTTCAGTTTTTTCTGGATTGCGTTATGACTGTGGAACTTCAAGGAACCACAGGAAACAACAGATAGAGAGAAAAATTATCAGGAGTGCAAAAAAAATAATTAAATAAATTGAAATAACAAAAATCACGGTACTACAGTTCTGGAAGCAGCCTAATTCGGAAAACCCTTGCTTGGAAGGTGTTATCGGGCAATAGTAAACCACACCCAGAAAAGTCAAGCTGCTGAAAATTCAGCTGCATTCGATGTTTGAGCACAGGCCACCTGGAAGTCCAGATCAATAGCCAATGGCCAATTTGCTCGGCTCTACCTCTCCAATGGAATAACAAAATGCAAAACGCAAAATGCAAAATTCAAAATTGCAAAAAATAATATGTAAAATAATATATAAAACATATATTGTATGAAACAATAAGTAAAACTAGAGATAAGTGTATCAGTATCTTTTGTGTTTTGTACTACCATTACTCTAATGACAGCTGTCCCCTCATATTAGTAATTCAGTAGCGGAAATAATTCTAAGATCTTACTGTAAGATAACAAGATATAAGGGTGCAAAAAATAAAACAAAATAAAATAGAGACAATTAACGTACGCAATCTAAAAAAAAAAATAGTGACAAAAAGGAAAGTACCTGCATTTGCCCGTGAGGTTCCAAGCTCTATGTTGCAAAGTGTATAAGTCAGCCGTTAATTTTAGCAGCAAAATGGGATTACATGACCAAGCTCCGTATATTCCGACAGACAGAATAGTAACCCGATAATTCTAGGTAAACTATACCATGGAAATTGTGGAACGAAAGAACATAAATAGACCCAACTGGAGCTACAATTTGTTCTTGGTATTCTTAGATTATCAAATACTTTTATACATTAAACAAATAACACATCAAAACATTTTTTGATTCTTAATTACTCAAGTACAAACTGGTATATTAAAATCAAACAAAGCTAACGAATTTACTAATACAAATTAAATAATAATAATAACAACTAATTCAAAAAAACATAACAATAACAATATTGATACCTAAAATGTCTGGAATTATGTCTTTATTCAAACGTGGTGGTAACGAAGTCCTTCAAGTCAACCCAGTGGATAGCTTTATCGATATCCACTTGACAAATCATGGTTCAGATTGGCTTTGGGCAGTCTTTTCCATCTTTTCCCTCCTTGCAATTGTTAATACTTTTATTTTCTTTTTTACTTCCTCCCAAAACAAAATCTTGAAAAGATCGATCTTTGTTGCCCCATTCATCGTTTCAATTGTTATGTCCATTACTTACTTCACTTATGCTTCTAATTTAGGTTACACTTCAACTCCAGTGGAATTCCATCATGTCACTACTTCTGAAAACTTAGGTGTTCGTCAAGTATTTTATGTCAAATATATTGGTTACTTCTTGTCCTGGCCATTGGTTCTTTACGAAATTGAAATTGCTACCCATACTTTGGACATGTCTACTAGAGCGACTGCAGGTGAAACTGTTACTGGATTAATCCACATCGTTGTAGGCTTATTCACCAAGTTATTTGCTACTGAAGTTTTTGTCTTGGGTCTCTTAATTGGTATCCTTATCGAGTCAACTTATAAGTGGGGTTACTTTACTTTTGCTGTCTTTGGTTCTCTTGTTGCAATTTCCTTAGTTGATATTTCTGCTTTAGAATCCAGAAAGAGTGCTAAAACTAATAAATTTACCACTTTACTTGTCTTATTCGAGACTTTGGTATGGCTTTTATACCCAATTGCTTGGGGTTTATCTGAAGGTGGTAACAAGATCCAACCTGACTCAGAAGCTGTCTTTTATGGTGTCTTGGACTTGGTCACTTTTGCCGTTCTTCCAACCACTTTGGCTTTTATTAATGCTGCTGACTTGGATGAAAACACCTTCTTGAACTTCCATCTTTCTAAGGATAATGAGAAGCTTCCTGAAACTCCAAGAGCCAGTGGTGAAACTGCCGTACCAAGCAACATCCAGAACATCTCTGGTTCCGGTAATATCGACCGTGATGCTGAACAAGAAGTATAAATCGCTTCTTCGGTTTTTAATAATAGCTAAATAAGCTAAAGTTATAGTTTCTCTCTGGTCACCCATTATAGGAAACTCAGTGATTCATATTTTGTTTTGACCCCCTTTAGTTATATTTCTATATTTTAATTGGCTGGCCAATTTTAATACCAACCTTTTGGCCATACACCAATCTAAGTGTTCAACACATAGCAATAAATGTTAATTTTCTTTTAACTTTTTATCATTGTAGATATTTGTATTCAATCAAATATCGGTTACTACTTCTTCAGTTCTATAATCTATATCTATTTCTATACATATACATGACACACTTTTTTAGTTATAATTCTCTGCTTTAGAAACCAATTAATCTTAAGGTAGTGTATCCAATCAGCACAATAACAACATAAGCAATGATGGAACTAGGCACACCTCTAGTAATGAAAGTATTTACAGTCAAATAAGGTTTACCAAATTGATCTGTCATACAGATAGCGGTGACATTAGGGAACCCAGAAGTTGGTAATCCCATAGCAGCAGAACAAAGTAAAGCTGAAGTCATAATAAGCAAGTTAGCATGAGGATCAGGTAATGAGTTACCAATTTCAGCTACTAATGGAATAATAATAAGAGCAGCAACGGTATGGGAAACAAAAGTAGCCATAGTCAAAATCAAAAGACCAAAAGTCAAAGTAACTCCGAAAAGTGACATACTAACTACTTCTTTACGGATAGCTAAAGCAATTGTAGCTAAAAGACCCGACAGAGCTACTGCTTTACCCAAAGCAGTACCACCCATAGCTAAAATAACAATATTCCATGGATAATTATTGAAATCTCCAGTAGTAAGTAATCCTGATCCAAAGAAGATGACAATTGGGAACAAAGCAATAATCCCCATTTCACCGAATATTCCTTCTAATCTCAGTGAAATACACCATAAAAAGATGGTAAGAGCACTTATGAAAGAAATAAACCATTGGGTGGCGGTGAAACGATCATCGATAACTCTAATTGGAACCAATTGAGTGTTACGAGTATTAAACAGGGCAAGTAAAAACATCCAGACGAGGATTAAAGCAATTACACAGACAGGCAAAGCCACGACAAACCATTGACCCCACAGCGGAGGTGGATCCATGGCTCCAATAGCGATTATGTTCTGAGGAGAGGCGATTGGCAGTGCCATACCTCCAATGTTCAGCGCAAGAGCAATACCCAAGATAAGAGCATTGGTGAATTGGGATCCCTTAGGAAGCGTTCTAAGCAATGGTTGAATAAGCAGGAAACACAAGACAGGAGCAGCCACATTGGAAATCCACATCAGAGCAAAGAGAGCTACCCCCATAATAGTCAATAACACCACCGGTGGTGAAGTACCAGCTTTCAGAAGGATCCAAGTCAGGAGAAGCTTAGCAATATTGAACTTGGAAAGAGCAGCAGCTAAAGTGAACCCACCCAAGAGAAGAAGAATAACCGAGTTCCACATGGTCAGAAGGATATATTTAGACAGCAGAGTTGCATCCATTGGAGAACCATCATCGTTTTTAAGAATTGCACAAGACACGATAACAATAGGTATAACCAAAGAAGTTACGAAAAGTGGGATGGTTTCTGTAGCCCATAAGATCAGAGCCATTACAAGTAATGCTAAACAATGTTCTTGTTGTCTGTCTTCCAAGATTGACACATTCATCAAGATAATGAAAATGATGGAGATAACCAACAATTTAATTAAGAAAGTGGAGTGGGTATAAATCGACAAAATGGTGGAATCATTAACGGTATCCTTTTCATCACCAGTTTGTTGACCAGCATCGTTGGCAGCATAAGTTTTACGTTCAATACCAATCATGTCTCTCCAAACAGTATTTCTTTCCCAAACAACGTGTTCACGAAGATGAACAGAAAGTTCTTGTTTAGCAGTTTCAATATCTTGATGGTTACAAATGATTGCAAAAAGTTTAGTAAGATTTTCAATCAGTTCATTAACTTTGACCAAGGTTTCCTTTTGGAATATATACAGACGGGCTGGGAGCAGGGCCAAGTAGTCATCCTTGATATTGGTGTTAAGCAGCTTGTCAAATTTCTTGCAAGCTTTTTTGAAACCAGTTTGATTAAGTTCAATAAACAGTTTCAATTCATTGATAGAAGTATAAAGTTCAATAACCCTTTTACGAAGAATGACTCTACTTTCAGAAAGAAGAATAAGCTGTGGTGGGAGTTGTTGAGCTCTCCAGGCTTCGTTTTCTCGTGGTTGCTGAAGATAGTCATCCAAGGATTTGGATTGGGAAAGTGCATTGGAAGCACCGACGTCTTCTTCATCTTCGTCTTCATCATCATGAGTATCATTATGATCGGTGGTGGTGGCACCTCCATAAGTTTCGGAGGCATCTGAACCGTGACGATTCAAAGATTGTTGCAGGTTGACCAGCTGTCTTCTACCTGCTCTAGAAGATTTACTAACTCTGCTTGTTCTTCTTTCAAGGTCAAGTTCATCAAATGAATCCCTATTGATGCTGTCTTCGAAAGACTCAACGTCCTTTATAAGTAAATCAATTTGGGCGTAAAGGAGCTGTTCTTTTTCTTTATAAAAGGAATCAATCTTAGTCAATTCAGCGTCAAGGGCGGCAGTAAACACGGTAGCAGCATCTTGTCCACTAGTGACACCTCCTTGATCGTGGGTGTACAAAAGCAGGGCCTCTGGGTCTTGGTTTGCAGAGGCACGAAGCGACTCCCGTTGAAGCTGGTAGATGAGCTTTTTAAGGGTGCTGTAGGCGATGTACTTGGAGGACCATTCAGGAACAGCGTTGAACTGAAGAGAATGGGAGAACTTCATGGAATCAGAATTATTAGTATTATTGGTGCTATTAGTATTAGTATTTGCAGTCGGGTGCCGTCAAAATATGCTTTTTGGATACCCAATCTATAAAAAAGGATAGCTGAATGTAAAGCCAACTTTAGAAGCCTTAGAAACGGTATTACGGTAAAATAATACGGCGGGGGTTAGGGGATGCTCGTCGATGGCTCTCAGCAAGAGTTCGGAATAAGAAGCCGGGCAGTAAGAATATGAAGCACAAGCGTAGGAGGAGCAAGTGCACTTTCAGCCTATGTCGAGGGGGGTCTACCGTCAGAAATGAGTATGTGGTTAGATGAGTGCCCGCTAGGGTGTGTTGATGTTGAAAGAAAAGGAACAAGAACACGAACAAAGGAAGAAGAAGAAGGAGAAGAAGAAGAAGGGAGGAAAGGGACAAGGCGCCAGAATCGCGCCCAAGAGTTTAAGGGACCTTAGAGGGAACAATAAAAGACGCAAAAAATAAATTACGATGATAGATAAAGGAAGCGTGGGTGGAGAGGAGAGGGAGGGAACGAAGGGAGGAAAGGAACGAAGGGAGGAAAGGAACGAAGGGAGGAAAGGAACGAAGGGAGGAAAGGAACGAAGGGAGGAAAGGAACGAAGGGAGGAAAGGAACGAAGGGAGGAAAGGAACGAAGGGAGGAAAGGAACGAAGGGAAGGAAGGGAAGGAAGGGAAGGAAGGGAAGGAAGGGAAGGAAGGGAAGGAAGGGAAGGAAGGGAAGGAAGGGAAGGAAGGGAAGGAAGGAAGGGAAGGAAGGGAAGGAAGGGAAGGAAGGGGGAAGGAGGAAGGAGGGAAGGTGTGCGGTGAGGGTAAGCTGAAGAGACAGGGGACAAGACGAGTCAAGACAAAGTCGAGACAGGACAAAATCAGGCTATTACAATTAAACAGGGTCAACTCACGTTCATCAAAAGAAGACGTGATGCATGCGATGAATGGAAATCAAGCAAAGTACGAGAAGGTGGTTGCGTTGTTAGTAGCTAGTGGAGAGTAGTAAGTAACGACGAGAATACAAAGACAGAGAACCAACACGATCAGCAGCTTACAGAGATACAGTAGGTAACAGAGAGAACTTGACATCTAACTGCTAACAGCTATATATTAGTTGCAGCGTACAGATTAGATGCTATGACCTTTCATTAGGCGGCGCTCTCCACGTGTGTGTGCTGCCAATTATAAAATACCTCACAGTCAGAGCGTAGAAGCGTAGGTATTTACGACGCTCAATCCAATCAAGCCCCTCTCACCCGACCTCCTGTTCACCAGTAGAAGCGTAGTAGTAGTAGTACTAGAAGTAGTACTAAAAGTAGTAGAAGTAGTAGCAGAAGTAGTAGCAGAAGTGTAGAGAAGTAGTAGCTCTATCTCTTACTTTACTTCTGCTTCTATTTACTGATTATATATACGTATATGTATATAGATATGTATATGGATATGTGTTATGTGTATGTGTTCATCCAGTCCACTGTGGTTCCACAACAAGCAGTACGTGCGTCATCTTTATTGGGTCCTGGTTTGATGCTCTGCTTGTGCTCTACTTCTGCTCTCACTCAAGACTGCTTCTGTTCTCTTCTCTCACTCAAGACTCAAGACTCAAGACTTCAGCTTCTATCTTCTTTCTCTCTTCTTTCCCTCCCTCCGCGAGCATCCGAAATCTGGTGTTCCTCCACGTTATCTCTCTTCTCTCTCCCCTCTATGCCTTCCACTTACTCAACGCTTGCTTCCCCTCGCATCGGCCTCCAAGGCGACGTCGCATCCAAATTGGGTTTCTGTGACGTTATTTCCCCAAAGTTTTTTTTTTTTGGCACCGGCGCGCGCGCTCCACCCCCCTCCTTTTCCCTCCTCCGTAGCTTCTCCGTAGCTTCTCAGCTTCTCAGCCAGTCTTTGTTCGGTCTTATCACCCTGCTTTGCTCTCGTTTCGTTAAGGCATTATTGCAGCACCTATCTAACCCTCACTTCAATTTCTAGTTCCACAAATCCACATTCAACCGATATCCATCCCAAACAGTCGTCCGATTTATCACCACCAGCTCACCCGCTTCACCCCCAGATAGTCTCCTTTATTAGTCTATCTCCTCTCGATCTTTTCTCTTCCTCACTTCTCCAAGCTAGCCAGCATCTCTCCAAACTAGCCCGCTTTTCTTCTTATCATCATCATCTTCATCTGCCCTCTGCCTTCTTTCGCGTACTTCTGCGGCCCCCCCCCAGATTGCCCCGGGAAATTACACCGATTCTTCCTCCACCAAATCGAAAAAATAAAATACCTTTCAACCCCAAGAAAGTTAAATAAACTCAGAAAATCCTTTGCATTTTTTTTCTTCTAGCGAAAAGCAAAAAGCGAAAAGCAAAAAAACAAAAAACAAAAAACAAAAAACTTATATCCACTGACAGACGGTGGGTTTTGTTTTTGTATTTCTATTATTAAAAAAAGGTTGTTTTTATGCCCTACGGAGTTATCTCGTTAATATCTGACTTCTGGACTTCGAATTCTCCACAACAACAACGGACCTATTTGGCTTCGGCTGCTGCTTTTGCCCTTTGTTACTACTTATTCCTGCCTTCAATTTTCCCCACTTCCAATCAAGACGGCAAAATGTTTACCAAGAGACCAGACAAATATACCACCGGTTTAATCAATTTAAGAAATGATTGCTTTGCCAATCTGTCCCTTCAAGCCTACCTGTCTCTCCCTGGAATGACCAATTATCTTAATGGTTTTATTGGTACTTTCAGAGCCCTCCAAAGACTTGTTCCTATGATAACCCAAGAATTACAAAATAGCGTTGATCCCGATAAGTCTTCAACTAAGTCGTCTTCTGATAAATCTTCAACTAAGTCGTCATCCCCTGAAGGTGATGCCAAAAGTGAAAAACCGAAGAATAACGGCAAATTCACTTCCTTGAAAGGAATCCCTCTTCATATAGCTCTTGCTAAGATCCTTATGAAGCTTCAAGAAACCGAACTCACTTCTAGAACCGTGTCGGTATGGACCTTCTTGCACGAATTAGAGAAAATCTTCAAGGCAAAGATCCTGCGTTCCCAACATGACGCCCACGAACTCACCCAATTAATCAATGAAACTCTTGAAAATGAAAACATCTGGCTCAAGAATAAAGTCCAAGAGCTTCAAGACGATAAGGATGGTAAAGTCAATAATAACTTTGGACCCGTCGTTAAAGAACAACTCAATCTGGTGGAGGTACCGGATTTCCCTCTTAATGGTCTTATCTTAACTCAAATGGTTTGCTTGAAATGTAAAAATAGACTGAAACCACAGTTTGCCCCCTTTTCCATGTTGACTTTGCCAACCCCTGAAAAATTCAGCACCGAATTGCAAACTATCATCGATGAAAACGAACAGGAATCCATTGAAGGGTACCAATGTTTGAACTGTAGAGTCCATGCTATTGCTGCCAATGAAAAACGAAGAGAATCACCGTCCAGTGATGATAAGCTTCTTTCACAAGCAATTGAGCTTTCTACTGACCCTAACCTTTACATTAACGAAGATTTGAACTCTGAACTTGAGGAATTCATCAAAAAGTATAATAAGAATGGACTCAAAACGGCAGATGTTACCCTGACGGTTCTCCGTTCCACCATGATTTTAAAGCCACCAAAGATCTTGGGTCTCCATTTGCTGAGATCCCAATTCAACGGTACCACTTTAGTTAGAAATGCCTGTAGAGTATCGTTCCAAGATCGGATTACTTTGCTGATTGGGTCTGAGTATAAAGACGACCTTCAGCAACTTCAAAAATCGGCTGCTTCTTCTCAACATGCTATAACCCTGAATGTGTTGACTACAGATGTAAACGATATGGAAGATGAAGCCGTTCAAAGAGAAGATGTAGATGAAAAGGGGAGCAACGAGGAATTGCTGCCTGTTTCTGACGATGAAGCTGCTACAGTCAACAACGAGGATATTGCTTCCGATGATTCCTCTACTTCGGATCTGTTCAATCTGGATTCTGATCTGCTTGGAGAAAATAGTGTTGCCGCCTCTGAATTAACAGTGGGGACTCTTAATAAGGCACCTATAAGTAGAGAGCAATCGATTAAATTGAAGAGCCATTTCAAGGCATTCAAATTTAACGACGATGACCTTTATCAATACAAGCTTAAAGCTGTCATCAAGCATCAAGGATCCCATACCCAGGGCCACTATGAATGTTATAAGAAGAAGCCACTTTTTGTAAAGGACAAAGAGGGAACCATTTTCAAGTTGTCACCTGAAATTGACACTTCATTGATCGAAGAGGAAGATACTGGAAGCATGATGAAAGGCAATTTTGGATTTGACAATAAGAGTTCTAAGAGTTCAAGTAATGAAGATTCATCTTCATCTGTTGATCCAAAATCAGCTGATTCATCTGATTCTACCGGTCCAGGTCCTGTAGATCAAAATGATCCATCTAATAATGATGGTATGTTGAATATCCACGGAGATTTCAGACCTTCCAATGGTACTTTGAGACGTAAGTTTTCAAATATGATGGGTAAGCGTCCTTCAATTGTGATCAAACAGACTAAAGATGAAAATATTCAAGAATTGGTCGATTCGGGTTTAACTACACCACATGAGCTTATTGTAGACAGTGGCTCAGGGTATAACTCTGCTAATAGAGCCACCAAGGAAGGAGAAGATTATCTTAACCACAAGAGCAACCACACCCACCGTAAGCTTAAGTTGAAGAAAATTCCTTCGCTCATTAAATTTCCTTATTGGAGAATTAGTGACGCCCAAGTTGTAGAGACTGCCCGTTCTCTGGTTCTTCTGGAAACTACTGCAGTCTACATGTTATATTATGAAAGAGTAGAGAGAAAGCAGATTCACAAACATAATCATAATCGATGAATGATAAAAAAGTTTTTAATAGAATTATCCTTGCTTTTGATGTTTGGCAAGAGATCAATATAGACCTAACCCCAAATGTATAAATAAATACTGATACAGGTGCATGGATGTACATATATGATAATAGAATATATAATGGATAAATAATACCTGTAAGCTCTAGAGCCCAACAGTAAATAGTGAGAAATAGCGAGAAAATATTGAGAAATAGCGGGAAATAGAAACGAAATCATTAGTAATAGTGAGAAATTAGACAGAAATAGCAAGAAATTAGTGGGAAAGAGAACGAAATTATCGAGAAATAGCGAGAAATTTATCGGCATTATCTTAGTATAGCGGGAAATAGAAATCAATTTCTTTTTTCTTATAAAAAATAAAAATAAAAGTAAGCGAATAAGCTATTCGTGTTTTCAAATCAACCTCATCTGAGCCATGCCAAACACGTTGTTTCCAGCACCCAACTCGGCACAAAGGGCAGGCGCTGGAACCCGGAATAAGGTAGCTCTTAAACCAGGTCACTCTCCGCTAGACTGGGCCCATTTAAACAGCACCAAGAAACAGCAGTTGAGGGGTCTTCCTCCAGGAGCACCTCCACCTCAGTATGTTCGAATTAGCAAAGAGCAACTTAAGCAACATAAGACCAAAGACGATGCCTGGACCTGTATAAATGATAAAGTCTTCAATATAACCCCATATGTCGACTTCCACCCTGGAGGAGAAGAGGAGATCATGAAATGTGCTGGTAAAGATGGGACTTCTCTTTTCAACAAGTACCATAGTTGGGTCAGTGTAGATCGAATGCTTTCGAATTGCTTTATTGGGGTTATAGATAAAGCCGTCGATGGAAAGCTGCTGGACTCAAAGTTGAACGTTTAGCTTCAGTGGGCAATATGATAAAACACAATATGTAATCTCCAGATTAATCTACTTGTTACTAGACTTTCTGCTTCTTTAATAGGCCTAAGACGGAGGTAGTACTGCCCGATACCTCTGTCCCAGGCTGTCATTATTTATTAATATTAATATACGAGTGTATGAATAAATTATCCGATTGATTGTAGTTTACGATATCAACAATAGTAATATTATGTAGCGATATCACTCGTGAATATCTTATCTTCTATAACCAAACAATCTAATTTCCAGTCATGGTCTTCAGTGGGTACCAAAGGTTGTAATTGCTCTTTTAATCCGATACCTATCAAGTACGGGCTCTTGCCGAAATTATTGTAATAAACTGAGAAGAACTCGTCATAGAACCCAGCACCATGTCCCATTCTACAAAGGCTTTTAGTAAAGGCAACACCTGGAACAATTATAACATCTAATCCGGTATCCAATGCGTTAGTAGACCCAAACGAAGGTTCTCTTAATTTGTATTTACCTTGAGGTTGTAAGGCTTCCACAGCTTCAAGTGACAGAACTTCCAACATCTCCATATGGTTTTTCTTACGAGGAGGAATCTCTTCAAAGATGCATCTAGGAAGGAATACCCTTTTATTCATTTTGAAACATTCTTTAACTATTGGCATGGTATGAATCTCCAGCGTAGGCATATTCAAGAAGAGACCTACAGTTCGGGACGCTTTGAATTGGGGAATCAGGGTAAGGGTTTGAAGAATTAGTCCTGATTGTTTTGAAATATCATGTTCTGGTATGTTCAGCAACTCCTTTTTAATTTTCATCCGTAGCTGTGATTTGATGGACGCCATTGTTTACTAAATTTTGCTGATTTTGCTATTTTTTGTCACTTTTAATGAAAATGTTCTTTTCCTTTTTTTGGGTGTCTGGATGTATGTATCTTGGCGATTGTGTTTATTGAAATTGTAATTGCTAACTATCCGCTACAAAAATAATTGTTTCTAGACTATTTCCAACCGAATCTATAGCCTTAGCACCCCCTTGTTGCACCTCTGTTCAAAGGGTAAATTAGCTGATTTCTTTTGAATCGCCTTTTTGAAGCGAAAAATACTGGAAATTCTGAAAATCCGGCATACAAGTCGTTTTTTGCAGCACTTCCTTTTTAGGCCGGATTCTCCTTATAAAAAGGCCCCCAAAAAAGCTTCAAAAAAGATCCTTTAGGTAGAAGGAAAGAACAGGTATGTTTCCAAGAAATTGTAAGAAAGCTCAAAAAAGTTCCATTAAGCTTCATACTACAGAAAGAAACTTTTATTTTCTACAATTCTACGTGGTTTACAAGGAGTCCATTTCGATTCGTATCCTTTATTAATAGCACCCCTTCACTAACTCCCTCTAACCTGTCATTCATATTATCATAAATTGGATTGCTATTAGTTCTGACTAACAGCAATCACCTTTTCGTCAAAACGAACAGATTTACGTCTTTCACCGTTGTAATCCACTGGGATTTCCAACTCCTTGCCTTGCATTTCTTCTTTGGTTTGGTTAAGCATTTCTCTAATGGAAGTCTTTTCCTTTTGGCCAGCAGAACTAGATTTACGTCTTTGTTGACTCTGTAAATCATTCTTACACTTCTGACAGGCACAGACAAACCCCCAGTTGACCCTAAGTTCCCTTTGTCTTTGTTGAACAGTATGGGCTGGGTTGACGTATGAAGTGGTAAGTTCTTCACCGGCCTTGATGTCACGGGAGGCAACTACTTTCAATCCTTCCAGACGACTGGTGAGAGAAAAATCCACTTTCACAATTGGTTCACAGTTATGATTCAAATGGGATTGGGTAAGATAAACACAAGAATCAACATTGTTGATGTTGTAAGTACCCATCATGTATAAGTATTCATCATAAGAGATATCACCAGCAGCAGCAGCTTGTGGGAACACTCTGGCAAATTTTTCATAACCTTCTTTCCAAAGGGTTTCCTGTTGTTCTTGAACAAACAAGGCACCCCCCAGAGTGTTATCGAAAGATCCAGCAGAAGAATCAAGAGCCTTATAACGAACAGCTTGAGAAACACGAGCCATGGCGTCGAATTGACGCCCCTTAGCTCCTGTTTTATCACTTAGTATAGCAGCATAGATAAATGTAATGGCATATATGGCATTCCATTGCTCCTTTTCAGCATATGCTTGTAAATCTGTGAAAGCAGAAGCATCAATTTGCTTCTTTTTAGATGATCCACTTCCGCCTAGTTGGAAAACGTTATGTTTCAAGACAATATGGGTGGTATCAGCTTTCTTACAGGCTTGCAGACACCACATCTCAGCACAAACGTTACAGTCAAGACCACGAAGAACAAAACTACCAGCATGTTGGGCAGATTGATCCATTAATTTTCCACAATAAGTACAAGCCTTACCGTTTTGGATAAGTTTAACCTTGGATAAAGGAGGAACATTGAAAAGAGGTGCTTCCGCCCATAGCACTTCATCTTTCTTGATATTCTTTTTAGCATATAAACCTTTCCCTCTTTTACTGGTCATTACAATGTTAACTTTTTCAGGGAGTTCAAAATCAGGTGTAGGTTTCAGGGTAATCTGATTAGCATAAGTGAATTGGGTACTGTTGGTAGCCAAACCAAATTTTTTAAGTAAAGTTTTAACTCTTTTTTCAGATACCAGCCATGTTGGATGGTTCTTTTTAACGATGCTGTGTAACTTGTTAATCCCTAAAGCTTCGGTAGATGGATCTTGTTTCCAGATAGCAATCACAGCATCAACAATTTGACGTTCATGAGGGACGTATTCTTGAGGTTCAGTTTCCTGAACTTCAGTCTCCTTTGGGTTATCGTTAAGTGATAGAACCTCTGTTTTCAGTTCGATTCCACTTGGCATTGCAAAATGTTCTTATGTAAATTGAATGTCAAGATGGGTTTGACTTTTTTCTTCCACTGCGTCTTCGCTGCGATCTGCATCAGGGATCTGGACAGTCGTGTGACACAGCACGTGAATTAATTCACGTGAAGAAAGGCGCATAAAGTTGGCTCTTAGGTGGGGTTTCCTTGGCATCCATTGGATGATTCTCCAAGATGGCTTAGTATTACTGTCAAACTTAACTATATTCTGGTTGAACAGTGGTAATATAGCTATTATAAGACTACAAGAAATGTTTCTATATTAAAAAAAATGAAAAAAGTTCGTTCGTCATTGTTATTATTTATCTGATACTATATCCACGTTCACGAGAGAGAACTATATCTTCTCTTCTCTACTTGCTTCCATTCCACCAGCCCTGTTTCAGCTTCAGTTCCCTTCCAGTATCTATTAACAGCGCAGTACTTTTCACTAAAACCTTTCCGTTTTCGGACATCACTACACTTTCAAAAGTGGCATGCTTGCTATCTTCAGCTAGAACTGGTTTTGTCTTAATTATTAAAAATTGGTTGGCGAGGGTTGGTCTCTTGTATTTAATGGTCAAATTATCGACTTTGAAATCTCCTTTAACGTTGGAATCTAATTGCTTACTAAGTGAAGCATTCCGTTTAAATGTTTCATTAAGAAGTGTTGCTAGTATTCCTCCATGAACAAGGAATGGGTAACCACATAATCTATAACCAACATGAACAATTGTGACCCCTTCATCAGTATCTAAATTATGAAAGATGGCTGGTTCTATTGCAATACCTCCCTTTTGTTTAAGAGTAGAATTTGTGAGTGCAGCCTTGCCGTATTCTTCTTCCTTAAAAACCCCCTTCTTGTCCAGTAAATCAACTTTTTCGTTACTAGTGGCCATCTTATTATCCAAAATGTTACGATCAAAGTTTTCCCAAGATCTTAAATGAATCCACTTATCATCTGGCTTAGGATGGGCCAATTTATCATAAACAGGTAAGTTCTTAAGTTTATATTCAAGTACTTTCCTTGTGACTTCGGCATCCTCATCGGTGGTAGTAAAATTTTCATATATGTCAAAGATAGTATCATTGTAAGCCAAAGTGGCACCCAAGATGAAAAACAATGCTGTTATCTTTGTACTGATCCAAGGCTTTTTATAGCGTTGGAACAATTCAGTGGGGAAGTCTTCCTCAAGACGAGTAGCATAAGATCTAGCTAAACGAGTAGAGCTATTCAAGCTTATAATGGGAAATGCTTGGCGGCGCAAATGGCGACAAGTTGCTCGTGAAAACATCTAGCCTCGTGGACCCAAAAGAAAATTGAATGGTGATCTAAGGAAAAAAAAGCTGACACAAAACTCCTTTTGAGGATATTAATTCTATAATATAGGGATTCGGAGGTTTTGCAACAGTGTACGCCAACATCTTTTAAGTGAGAAGAAGTACGCACGGGAGCTGAAGCTTGGGAACATGGGACAAGTGACTTGGAAGCTTGAAGAGGAAAATGCTGCAACTTCATCGAGTTGTGTTAAGTAGAAATCATATGGTATAAAAAATAATAATTTCGCTAGGTTAAGGCACATTTACTTTACTTTACGTCTCTACATCAGTTCCAAGAATTATTTTTTCTTTATTAATTATTATTTTTATTATGCAAAATTTGGAATCATAATGAAATTATTTAGGCTATATATATGAGACACGCTAACAAAATCTGGATAACATGAATGAGGGGATTAAGGGACTAAAATTATCATACTTCCTCCTTAATGAGTGGCATACTTGGAACGAGCTCTTAATTTTGGACCGTTAAGGTAGAAAACAATTGGAATAAGTACCATACCCAAAAGAATGAATGCAAGAAGTGAAGAACCCCAGCCAACTGGGAATTTTTTAGATCCAAGATTGTCAAATAATGGAGCACCAAATAATGGGAAAGCACCAGCCATAATGGAACGGAAAACATCATTACTGGCAAATACAGAGGCCAAATATTGCCAGAATGACATAGAAAGATAATTAAACAAAGTTTGGAAAACTAAGAAGGCACCCATAGCAAAAACGGCAGTTCCAATAAGACAACCAATCCAGTGAGTATCAGGAGAAGCAGTCCAAGCAAAGATGAAAATACCAACAGGCATCAAAAAAGCTCCAAAAATAGACATTGGAAGCAAAGCTTCAGGTGCAACCATTTCTCCAGCCAAAAGCTTTTTGGTAAAAATTCTATGGATAATTGGGATATAAATACCAGCGCCAATAACAATACCAATCATAATAGAACTATAACTGACACCCATTTCAATTAAATTAAAATGGTAAATACCTCTCAAGACAATTGGGAAAGCTTCAAACCAAAGGTACATAATACTGTATAAGAAAGCAATGTAAATATTGATTAAAAGAACAACTGGTTCAAAAATGGTGATTTCAAGTGGTCTCCATAAGATATCAATAACCATTTCATGGGTTGTCATCTTTCTGTTTTCAACTTCACCAGCACTGGTAATGTTTTCATTTCCAGTAACAGCTCTCAATCTCTTGGCCTTTCTGTGAAGTAAAGTCTTCAGGTAAGTTTCTGGTAAGAAAAATGCAAGAAGAAGCAAAGAAGCACCATTCAAGATTAACATGAACCAGAAAGTCCATCTCCAATCAAGTAATTGAGCAAATACAGAACCGATTAATGGACCTAATGAAGGACCACAAACTGCAGCAAGCGACCAAGAGGCGATACCAACTGGAATATAAGGTAAAGTAATAATATCACCAATAGAAGCTCCACCAGTGGCCAAAGCTGGAGAAGCAAAGAAACCAGCCAAGAATCTGAGAACACACAAGGAAGCAATGTTCTTTGCTAATGCAGTAGGAATTTGAAGAATGACAAAAATAAATAAAGTAACAATATAGATACTGGTTCTACCAAAGATTGCATTTTCAGACATAGGAGAAAATACTAAAGGACCAACACCATAACCGAAAACAAAAAGGGTAAGAGGTAAAGTAGCTTCAACACGACTGATACCCCAATCATTTTGCAATTGTTCAATACCTGGAGTATAAATGGCAGAACCCATATAAACCGAAGTGGTTAAGACGGCAATTTCAAGAACAAAGAATACCTTTTGATAAAGTGGCCAATTGTATGGATTTTCTGGATCATCAGGACCATCCCAATCGACCAATATGTCATCTGATTCATGTTCAGAGACGTCGTCTTTCTTCACATCTTCGACTTCTCCTGATTCAGAAAGGCTACCTCCTTCAGTCTTTGGGACATAACCTGGCAAATACTTTTCGTCAGGAACGAAATCTTTCCTATCTTCTTTGTGGTTGAAAAGTTTATGGCCCGAGAGATGATAGGTCATACGACCTACAAAAGAATCTCTAATAAATCTGGACATCTTATTAGGATATTAATATTATTGGGGAATGTGATTATAATTTCCAATAATTCAGAAGATTACCATCTCTTATATATCCAATTTAACCAGCTTCATTACGTAAGGAAGGGCAAACTTTTGTTATTCACATCGGGTTTGGGTTCAAATTTCAGTTGAGTAATTATGACGGGTTTGACCAAATAGGTAATTCCGTGAGATAAGTTTGCCGTTAACCACACAAAAAATAAAAAAAGTAAAGAGAGTCTATTAAAAAATAGAGACGGATTTAAGTAAAGCGGTTATGTCGTATACTGACAAATTTCTACGAGCGAGGCTGAGAAAAATAATAAAATTTTGGTTTAGCCGCACGGTCTTAGGCAGAAAAAATCTTTTTCTCCGTCTCGGTGTTTCCTAAAGGAGGAAGGACAACATATTGCCACCCGACCAAAGGATTAAACAAGATTCGACTACAATAGCCACAACCAAATTAGTAAGACCGAAGAACAACCTCTCTGTAATGGACATAAGGAAGCTTCTACTTCACTAAAGGGCGGTATTAGATGGCAATCAATTAACAAAATTTAATTTAGAAAAGAAGAGAGTGTTTAGTCAATATTATAATCCTAAAAATTCCAAAGTCATCCTAATAAGTCAAAAATCAGATATAATAGTGATTGATTACTGTCAAACTTTTAAACTGAGCTCAGCTTTTACTGTTCAACTAAAAAGTCCAACATTTATCACATTCAAAATACACCGGAACTTATTAGTCACAATTCGCGAAAGTGTAGAGAGTTGCAATTAGTAAAAAATAATTATCTCCGTTTTATATTTTTTTTTCCGTTTTTTAATTGTTATCAATATTTCCATAGATAGCTACAAGGCTGTAAGAGATGAATCCTATAAATAATGGCGTTTGATACCAATTTGTTAAATCTTCCGCTTTGTTACAAGATATTTGATTACTTTAGTTCACATAAATGTTTAACAATTGGTAATTTATTCAGTTATCTTAATGAATTGAACTATTGATTTCATACTTGCCACTTTGTCTTTCTTTTCTTTCTTCCAAGAAATTTTTGCTCTCACGCCATGTTAAGAAGCCGAAGAAACCTCTCTACAGTACCAAGATGATATCTTATTTTTCTAGCTTACAAATTGTGTGCGGATATAAGACTTAGGTAATTTTAACAATTAGCTTACTTCATTTTTCTTTGTTTATTTATCATTTAATGTGGCAAATCATTATTACTCGCAATTTAAGACAAGGAAAATTTTACATTTCCAAAAACGGAAGCAAAGTTTAACTTTGAGTAAAATTGTATTTTAAAATTCTCGGCTGAAAGAGCTCAAACAATTTGTCGGGCAAAGCACTTCAAGGCACAAGCAAAAAGCCAAATATATCTTCGATACGTACTACATAATGGTAGAAATATCAATTAAAGAAGAGTGATTCTCTGTTTAAAATTTATTAGATAAAGGATATTGAAAGCTTTGTATCAAGGTATATCAGGTTCACAATTCGTAGTACTTCTTAGCCCCATCATATCCGAAAACTCCCTAAAAAAAAGTCTTGCAAAATTGCGAACAAAAAATTAGCCCGATGCGGGGGTCGAACCCGCAGCCTTTTGATCGCTTAAATAAGAGTCAAACGCTCTACCGATTGAGCTAACCAGGCTTGTTCATAATATAAAACTCTTTTGTTTATTTTATTGTACAAAAGGATTGACTTATTTTGAGAATACACTAAGTATGTTATACTCACCAAAAATCATAACATATTATGTGATTAAATTTAAGTCTGCAACTGAGGACTTGGTTATGACAATATAGCTATGGATTTGTATTTATAGATTATAGTAGTACCAAACATAAATGTGTATTGTCAGTGCATTGACTATTATGTGGTAATATTTCAAGTATACATAGTGGTCTGAAAGTTGTAGCTGCATACACGTGATCAAATTTATTAATATGCGACAGAGACTTGAAACGTCAAGTCTGTACGTGACAAAAGCTGTATCACCCTTCAAGATTATAGTAATTTCCGGGACAGGTAGTCCCTGACGACTAAATTTCAGGCCCGTTTCTCTCTGGAATCCAGAAACAAACGATCTGTTTGTTGCAATTACAACGAACTAGGCCACTGGGCCAATACATGCCCTCTTCCTAAAAAGAGAGGTGGGACTAAAACCAGGATTATTAGTTAAGTTAGTGTTAGCTTAAAGGAATATATATCAAGTTTTTATGTTATTGTAGACGGTAGTACCGAGGTACACATCCGCTCTGACCATTCTTATCTTAGTAGCATTCATATTGAAGATTTTAGTGAAGTCATTAAAGCTTTCGGGGACCATCAGATTCTAGTGGTAGATTATTGAGATTTACCAATTCCCAACTCCTCTATTGTTTTTAAAGATTTTCGTTTTGTCCCACATACTGTGAAAAATCTAATCTCAATGTCGTGTCTCACTCAAAATGGTTACTTAGTCAAGTTCTCAAATGAAAAGATTATTATGAATAATGATTTAATAGGAAGTCAGAATAAGTGGCAATTGAAGTTCGCTTACATGGAGCGTATAATTTACAGAGAAGTACGAGACTGAACCCCATTGAAGTGCTTTATCTGCAAGCCACACGTCGATGTCATTACTTAAGCCATTAACTCGCCAGCTTGGAGTTCGTATAAGTACCATTTGAATGCGAAGCTGAGCGTTGATAAATGAGAATGCATCATTACAAAATATTTTCTCCCGAGAATGCTATATGAGAAAAAGTATCTCAACTCGATGTCAAATATATGTTGCAAATGGTAATGTTTATCAGGTATGAGGTGTCAAGATATCATAGCTTGAGATGGTGCTGACTAAGTTTGAAGGCGTGAAGAAGCTGAATCCGAAACGTCGAAGTTGGAGCCTATTGAAAAGATGGGGCAATTCCCATGATAAAATAAAAATTTGGATAGTGGAGAAATTAGAATCAGAAAAGCAATTGACCAATATTATAAACTATTATAAGGTTACTCACTATTGCACAACTGTACAATTTCCTAGAATGATAATCTGATAATTTAAACTCCCTTGGAGCTACTTTGTAGCTGGAAAAGCTACTCGCTTCTAAAGTTATGGGGTATGATATCAGTCACACGATAGGCCTACTGACCACAGTATTAGATGAAATTCCTAAATAAATGGGCGTATGATTGTTATATCTTATCTGGGCTTCTTCAAATGGTTTTACTCAGTATATCTATTGAATCTCATCGCCCACAAAAGCCTTGTAAGCGTCTATTTCGTCTTCTCACTGAGAAAATTACCACACTTAGACAAGAGCTAAAACAGTGAGATATATTTGATGAAGCTCATTTTCCATAAAACCATATGTATACATATTTATATAGACTATTTCTTATATATAAACCAGTTCAGTAATACTATAACTGGAACAAAACAATTTCTGTTATTCATCAATACTTTAAGAAATAGCTATCCCGTTTATGCATTTCCTCTTTCAGTAAATTCTTGTTTCCAGGTTTCACATTTTCTTTTCAGGATGTTTCATCCCGATACTTCCACTTTAGGTAATCTCTTTTTTACCAATAGTTCCACTTTAGTTTATCTCCGTTTCAGGTCATAACAGTATTAACCTTTCATACCTGAGATTTTACAGTCCTTTCCTTACCTATATAACCTATAAAGCGTTTGATTTGTATTCTTTTAGCCTGACACCGTGACATTTAAACTTCATTAATAGGAAAATTTTATTCCCTATGCAAGGGAGAACCTTACTTTAAATTACCCTGTAATGGATTATATAGTTCCATAATCATATTATCTCTTCAAATTAGGTCTCAGTATGTATCTAAACAGCTGTAGAGGAGTGTAGCAAGGTTTATGACGTACGCTAATTCAGATTGAGGGCGGCAAATAGTGATAATCTTCTAAAATAGCGGCCTAAGGATAGGTCAGGTAGTATAATGCGTCACGAACGAGCCGTAAGGAATCAAAGAATTCAGTCAACGAAAGCAAGGGGGGTGGTATTGTGAATACAGATCCAATTCCCCTTTTGATTAGAACATCAGTGTATCTCACGATATACCGGTTCCTAGTTCACTGTATAAGCACTAGTGGATTCACAACGCCTTGAGGCACATAAACGCTTAAAAAATTGTAGAAATGGCTTCCACAGGTTATTTGAGTATTGCACATCATACTTGGACAGACAGACAAGATGAGTTTCTACAAGTATAAGGTGAAACAGTGAGTATTTTAATACCGTGTATCTCGGCAAACGTCATAATTTTTCCAAATGGCCACAATATTCTACCGAAAACACGAAAATATCAAACTAAGAATTAGTTACTTGGCATTTCAATCAATTTGTGGTGCTGGTTCATGAGACTTTATAAAAAGTAAATTTATTACTTTCTTCACAACCCATCCTAGTAAGGCCAGTATTATCGGGAGAAAAATCTGGGATCGCCGAATGACATTTCCTTCTCGCTCTGAAGACACTAAAGAAACCACTATTAATTTTAATTGAAATTTAGAACGTAATCTTACCAATAAATTTACCTTCCGATAGTGAAGAAATGCCAGGAAAAATGCAAAGCTGGCTCAGGAGATTAGCATTCGTTCGATTCGATACCACTTGAGTTCGTGCTTCATGGAAGACAAGTTATATCGCGATACACGCCTTTTTTGACTGTTCCCATCCTCACAACTTATATACCAAAGATATTCGGTAACCATTTAAGGATTTGGAGATTATCAGGCACGGATGGAAGGATTTCAAGGCTTTATTAATGCCCAACCCTTCAATTGTGGTTAAAAACCGGTTGGCATAGATCTTATACTACTTAAAATGTAAACTGACGCAGAGTTTGACTGAAGATGGGGGTATATAGTGAAACTTATATTAAAACGTCGTAAATAACGATTAATTAGCAAGTAATCAGCATAAAATTACCTGAAGGCACTGTTAAGTTTTGCCCACGTCAGTAAACGGGCGCACTGGTTGATAACATTCCTTAAGCAATTAGCTCACGAGATAGGAATTCGTATTGCCAATTTTTGAGTGTGTACCGCGCGTACAGGCAAAGTCAGTTACACATTACACTAAATTTCAGGATTCAGAGCACAATGACACCTTTAATACCTTTGCAATGTATATAAATATGATATTACCAGTTGTTTAACGATATTTGATTTCTAAAGTTAATAAAGATCGTTAATGACCGTCGTGAAGACTGTCGCCAATATGTAAACGCCAGAACATCCTGCTTCCTAAAAAGAAAGAATCCACTATCAAAACTGTGTAATCGAGCGAGATAAGAACATGAAAGTAAACTGTTCGCTTTGTCATTGCAAAACCTCTAACCACAATCTCCAAAACGTACATACTGCTCCTTCGGGTGAAATGGGGTTTAAACCGCTTGAATTTTGCATTTGAACTATATTATAGTAATTTCATGGACGTATTTAGATATATATTGAAATCTTTGAAGGTTTCATCATGAGTAATGCTATATTCCATCAATAAAACGATACGAATACATAGAATAATATGATAAAGATAGATGGCGGAACTGATTAATGCCAATTACTCTTTAATCATCAAAGATTAATGTAAATTACATTCTAATGCTTGGATTTCTGTATGGGTATTCGTAGTTGTCTCAAACAAACCAATGGACGCTTGCAAAACTGTTTGTATTGAAGAAAGAGAAGATTGTGAAAATATAAGTGTTGCAATAAAATATTGCATATGCAGTACTTCTGTACATTGTATAGAAACACTTATAGTGTAATCTGAAGTAACGTGACAATGAGGATGCGCATTAGATAGAATAGAGAATTTTATAGTAGCGGTATATAGTTTACATAGACACAGGAATTGAGGGAGATGGAATGACATATAAACATATATTTCCCCTTTCTTTGAGCAATTATTTAATATATTATGGAATATTACTGGCGTAGTGACTGGTAAACTGCCCAACCATATGTAGATCCTATGAAGGACTAAGACAACTATATACTCTGGTACATAGTTTCAACATTTTATAGGTTTTATAGTAAAGAATGGACTATATAATCAAAACTCTCTTCTCTCTCATTAAGTATTAAAGATTATCATATCTCACTCTTCCAGTTCTTGTCTATCTGTATAAGTCAATGAGAAGACGAAATAGATATACAAGGCTGTGGGTGATGAGTTACAATACTTTGCTCTTGAAGCTTTGTCGTCTGCTCTATTGGGAGCTGTGATCACCTTGATTCACAGACTCGAAGAATTCGAAAGTATCAGTGGTGATTGTTGAGATAATATGTTGATGTAACTATATTATCTATTACTAGGTAATCTGAAGTAAGGTTACATATACTCAAACATATGTGTTGCAAATTAATAAGAATGATAGTTCTCTATCATTCTAGTAGGTTCCATGGTGTTAGTCATCTTGCCAAAGATTACTAATCAAATAGTATATAGGTTATATATATAAAGAAAAGGCGGAGAGTGGATTGTACTATAATAATCCACATCCAAATCCCCTTTTCTGATAAATTATCAAAGATCAATATATCTCACTGTTCCAGTTCTTGACTTACTGTATAAGTATTGGTAAAATATATTATAAATACAATATACAAAATGGATCCTATCAAAGCTATAGATAGTGCATTTCATCAGTGATTAGTAAGGTAACAGCAGTTGCAATCTGTCTACCACACTTTGAGCTGTTGACATATTACTGTTATGTGTTTTATTCAAAGCTTTTAACCGAAAGGGGATTTGCAGCAGTATTTATATCTCAGTCTACTCCTCCCCTGTCTCCACCTATATAGACTATGTACATGGTTATTCATTGCTGCTGTAAGTTCCTTCATTCCGGTTATTCCTATTCCGAAACATTTTTTCTATTGAGCAATTTATTTCTTTGAGCCATTTGTGCTAGAGTAATGATTTCACATCATTGTATACATTAACATGAGCCTCACTTCAGATTACTTTGTTACCATGTTATGTACACCATAATTGCAAGCATTTTTACCTATGCATGTGCGACTATTGTCACAACACCCTCCCCCAAGCTGAAGTATCAAACACTAGTTTGTCTTAGCTCTTTGAAATTGGGTCCAGGAATACCTTGGTAAATAAGTCAGCAAGATTTTGTCTAACATGGTTTCTCTAATTTTGTGGAACCTAATATCTGTATGCTTTTTCCTATCATATTGTCCTGGATGTTTTGCTATTTTAATCTCACCCCATTTTCTTAAAATATATTTATAGTGCCTAAATCGAACCCCATACACTTAAACACAGGCTTCATCCAGTATGCCTCTTTAGTGGCTCCAGTTAATGACATGTATTCAGCCTCTGTGCTACTGAGAGTAACAGTGGGCTGTTTCTTGATTTTCCATGTTAATGGACCGCCTGAACCAGTAAAGAGATAGCCAGTTGCACTTTTCCGCTTATCTTTCGTCTGGTCAAGTCCATAGTGTACTTTGGGATCTGTACTTCATGTATCTAAGACAAAAATGCTATTCTGACTATCCCAATTGGAATCCTAATATCCAAATATATCCATAGACTTAACTTGAGAGAATATACCAACTCTATATATCTATAGTGCATTGATACCACTCTCTTCGCTGTATTTAACGGGTTTCTCAATACAGTAGATAAGAAGCTTATTGTATGACTGATATCACATCTGAAAACATTGGAGGAGAATAACAACTTACCAACTTGTATAAGGTAGCTCCAGCTAGAGTACGCATATATCATTCTAGGAAGTTCCATATATCACTGGGTAGTCCACTGGGTGAAAGTTCTCCATATTGCGGTCCCTTAATATTTTGTCAATATAATCTCTTAACAGTAAGGAAACTTTTAACATGACCATCTGTTCCCCTTAACGCTATCAATGTTAATTCCAAGAAATTTCTTGACATGTCTTTTATTTTAAATTGTTCGGATAGATTATTTTTCGTATACTCTATTTTTCTGATATTATTAGCTAGCAAATCATCAATTACAGAGACCAATTATTACTATATTCCCACCAGTTCTTTTGAAGAAATACAGGTCTCTCAGCTTTGTTTTGTACAAACCCTTGTTTCTTCAAAGCTTTGAGAACGTTCTTATTCACTCAAAGGAGCCTACTTAAGTCCATATAGTGATTTCTTCAACTTCCAAACTTTATCTTGACTACTATAGCAATCCTTTGGAGGTATTATGAGTGTCCTCATTAAAGGATGTATTTAGAAAAACTGTTGTGGCATTCATTTGATGTTTCTTAGGTCCAAGTTGACTTGCAATATAAAGAATAATCGTCTTATTTCATATCTTAGCACCGAGAAAAGGTTTTAAAATAATTTACACCTTCTCCTGTGAACATATCCTCTTCCAACTAGCGTTGCTTAGAATTTTCCATCTTCTTTTTTTTGCTAATATCATCTTGCTTGCAACATTTTTGTGATATGAGGGTATATCCTTACTATAATTTTTATTATCCTTCAGTGATTGTTTTTCCGCCTCTATCGCTTTTATCCATTCCTTTCTGTCTTCAGTTTGAAAAGCTTCAGATACCCTGAGTTCCTGTTTGGTTGCAATAATTAAAGATGTTCTTTTATCATGTTACATGTAGTTGATGATTTTGTCATCATGGGCACTTTGGCATAATAAAACTCTTTCACAGAGTTTGATTCTCCTAAGAGTAATCGACTCATTATTCGAATGAATATACGCACCATCAGAAGATCTTCAGTTTCAACAGATCCATTATAGTCTGAAATGTATTCAATATCCCCCTTTGTAACCATATAAGCGGCATAATCACCAATACTCGCATTCTTTGCGAAATCAAGTATCTTCTATGAGAATACAATTTGATTATTCTCCATGGGCAACGTTTCGAAACTAGAGGTAATTATTTAGAAAAGCTGAAAGATCTTATCATATGCCAAAGAATAGCAAGTGGGAGATGAAGGAGAACATTCAGAGGACTCAAACTTCAGTTCAGAGGAGGGCGTAAAAAAAGAATTTTTTTTCACTGTTTCATTCAACAGGAGCACTCAAATTCATCCGAGAGGAGCGACTTTGACCATATACAAGCTCAGGACTACCTGCAGTCTGAGAAGAAGTATCTGTCGTCAGCTAAGCCTTAATAAACTGATCGGGAGAACCAGATATCTTTAGATGTGACCTCCTGATTAGCGAAAGAGACAAGTAGGATGCATCAACATTACCAATCAGAAGATCAGCATTACCAGATACAGATCAAGGAGAGGCCACCGAGGAAGACCCAAGTTGACATGGAGGGGATAATCGAGAGACATGTAGACTCTAAGAGCTGGAACCTCCACCTAAATCAGAACCAGTGGCGACCGAGCTGTGGATAAAGACCGCTTACCTCTAGAGTGGGGAGGGTTATATACAGACTGAGGACGATCAACTGGTTTCATACCTCTTATTTGTAATAAAACAATTAGTTCATTAACAGAAGTAGAAGTATTAAATACGTGGGCACAAAAAGGGAAATTTGCCAAAGAATCTGACATCACTGGATGATATAACCCGCTGAGTAGCAGCAATCCACATAAGAAATAATTTCCGAAATTTATCGAAGCTAAGATACCTGACTCCGAAGCAGGAGCAAGCTTGAATAGTCGAACGTCAGGAAGAATATGGATATATAATAGACACCCCTAAAGGATGAAGTGCTGTATAGTCAAATTCCTTATGAGATACTTGAAAGGCACCCTTCAATTCATGTATTTCTAAGCGTCACACATCATAATACCAAGCAAGCATATACCTATGCATGCGCATCTATGATAGCAATAACGGCCACCATAGTATAGAGATGTATAATAATAATATAAAGAGTCCATAATGAATAAAAGGATGAGAGGTGGAAGTAATCCAAAGATCAATGTGAGGGTGGACGGGAAATAATAAGAAAAATACGTGTAAATAATATAAGTAAACAAAATAATAAATAGAAGAGTAAATAAAATAAGAATCAATTAGTAGATAATTTATATAGATAAAGACAGGGAGTGGATTGTATTATCGTTAGACACCCAAGTCCCCTTCTCTGATTAAGTATAAAAGATTAATATTTCACACTGTTCCAGTTCTTAACTAACTGCATAATTATTGTTGAGTTCTCCTCAGAGAAATTTTAACGCCTGCAAAGCTGTGGAAAATGAGCTTTACCACTAGATACTTACTTGCTTGCAGTTTTTATTCTGTTTGTCCAATTCTGGTGTCGCCCTCTGGAAATCTGACATCTTCACTGTATTTATTATTTGTCTTTTTCCATAACTGCTGGAGTGGGTAGTCTTTTTGTGATAACACTATTATAGTGTGATCATTAATAAGAAGTACATTATTATAGTGTCTAGTCTTTAATACATTATACTAACTATCAATGTTTATTATATTATAATAACGAAATTATCGCAATAGAGAATTGATTCATAGATTGTAAGCTACAACTTTTCGTCAGCATTTGTTAATCTAAATTCAATTTTTGCTTAAAAAGATTAATTTTTGGATTTGCAAACCTTTTGGTTAGATAATGTTCTCAATTTTATATACATTGTTATAAATATATGATACATATTTTGAGGCTTGTAACAATAACACTCAGAATAAAGTTATTACGCTTCATGTACAAACTTGAGTAGTACTGGAACTTATTAGCATAAGACAAGATTTATCGTAATATATAGGCTCTGTGGCCGAGTGGTTAAGGCGGTAGACTCAAGTTCTACTATCGTAAAGATGCACGCGTTCGAACCGCGTCGGAGTCATTATTTTTTTATGTTGAAGCTTAAATTCGATGAGTGCTTTTTTTAGTATTAATTGTAGAATGGCCATTACGAATATTTTTCTCAACAAGCCTATAATTATGAAATAAGCATAGGTAAAAGTCCATTAACTTCTATAGAAAATTGATAGCCTGAAAAAACCGAATTGTTCGAGATCTCTTGAGTTTAAAAATGAGACTTTCTGGGTATATTGGCAAGCCATAAAACAATATTGCGAAGGTAGTACTTCATTAATATCCTTTATATATATATATGGATTTGGATTTTATTTGGACTTTCGTTTGTGATTGCTAGATGTACGGTTCTTGGTTATAAGCTAATTTCGTTAACTTAAGAAATCAACAGGAGTTTTACATGTATGCAAGAACCATAAATAATATAAAAAATTATTTAAAAAACAGTATGTTGAGTATTTGTTGATACCTAACTTTGTTATCCTAAATTACCTACAAGCAATGCTGCCGGGGTCGAACGATAAAGACAGATTTCGGTGCTGTACAGTAACTTTAACTTCTTTCTTCAAGCAACAATTGGGTTGTATAGTGTAGTGGTTATCACCTTCGGTTTTGATCCGGATAACCCCGGTTCGAATCCGGGTACGACCTTTTTTTTTGAATTATATATTTATACATTTTTCGATACTTTTCAATATATTTGTAACTATACTGGCAAATCTACAATAAATTCATCTTCAATATTGGTATTTACAATACTCTTAACTTGGAATTTCCAGTAGCCTTGTTGCGCAACTCTATCCCTCATTACGATAATTTATCCGAAGTTCATATTTTTTTTGCGAAGTGAAATAGGCTATATACAAATAATTTACTACTTTTTATCAAAATGGATTGAAAAATATTAGATAATTTAAGAAATAAGACTCAAATTCAATCAAATTTTCTTAGCTTATGGTTTAAGGAGGACCATTTGATGAATATGGGCCAAGAAAGTCTTATACTGTTTTAATACTGGACAATGGTATACAACTAGGCTTGGTCTTGAATTAGGTATCTGAAGATAGCTAATTTTTTGAGTTTAGAATCATCTTGGGAATTTTATTTTTGAATCAGATCTAGAACGCCATGAGACTAAAAGAATTTATTGACAAATGCCGATTCTAATTACTGTTTTTCTTTATTATCTATCTAAATTGATATGTTCCATAATATTTAATAATTAAAAAAAAAATGGAGTTGCAGGAATATAATAAAAAAGATTATGGAAGATATGTAAATTTTCATTTATCTTCACCTATCTTTTTAAATATATGATTTTTGGAAGCTCATTATGTACGTGGATCTTTGAATTAAACTCAAATTAATTTTGGGATTATGAAGGTTTGAAGATATATTAATGTTCTCCGTAAATTTAGTTATCTTAGAAAATTAAAAGAATCAAAATCTAACTATTTGATCAATTTTTCATTCTGGAAATACCCTTCTTTGTATTAGTGTTTTGAAAGTTGATTGATATTCTTTCCTAAACTTAAACAAATAGCTCTAAAATTAGAAGTAATAACCGAAAGGAGAGGGTTGCAAATTTTTGTAGCTTTGCTATATTCTTGATAAGTTACTACTGTCATTGCTATCATTTTTATTATTTTATTTTTATTATTTCATATCTTTATCATTTTTATTATTTTTTTATTTGATCTATTTTTATTATTTTTTTATTTGATCTATTTTTGACATTGTTTTAACTAATAACAGTGAGTAACTTCTAAATTAACAATTGGGTTGTATAGTGTAGTGGTTATCACCTTCGGTTTTGATCCGGATAACCCCGGTTCGAATCCGGGTACGACCTGTTTTTTTTTCTCCATCACTACACCCTCACAAAAGGACCCAGAAGAAACCAAGAAGGTACTGAGCTTGTTAGGAATACATAGAGGATGTTATTTTTTTGCATATCAAGTATCGTCGGATATCGTTAGATATATATATATATATTATAGCCTATATTGAGTGTATATGGATACGGATGGGTATGGGTGGATACCTGTCTCCTCGTATTTTACTTGGTGGTTCCTCACTATAATATCTCTCGTTTTTGCAATCCGGAGAAGATTAGTCACTATCCAGCGAAAAGCAAAGATAATTGTGCAACCTGGTAAGAACAACCAATTGGTTATATTCAATAGCTCTTTTTTTTTTAGATAATGAAGGAAATTGTAGTTGTTGGTGGAGGAGTAATTGGACTCCTGTCTGCTTTGGCAATTGCCCAAAACTTGGCGAATCGGGATATCCATATCACGGTAATTGCACTGTACCTTCCTGATTCCCCAGTATATCCAGCTGAATATACATCCCCTTGGGCTGGGGCCCATTTCAGACCTTTCCCTTCTAAGAATGCCCATGAGAAAAGGGAAATGGCTTGGACAAGGAAAACTCAATCTTTTTTCAAGAAATTGGAGAAAACCCATCCTGATTCTTCAATCCATTTTTGTACTGGAGAAGAATACTTGGGTAATCCGGATAAGTACTATCTGGAAATTGCTCCAGGGTGGTATGAAGACGTAGAAGATTTTGAAATTCTTACCAGCGAACAAGCTGCACAGAAACATGCTAAATTGGGTGTAAGATACAAGACTTGGGTTCTTAATGCTCCAGTATACATCAACCATCTCTATAGAAGGCTTAAAGTAGAATATTCCGTTGATTTTGCTTCTGCTAACTTGAACTCATTGAAACAAGTTTTTTCGTTGGCAGGGAAAAAAGTAGACGTTGTGGTCAATTGTCTGGGCCAAGGACTTCAATATAGCGGAGGTTACGATCCATTATGTTTCCCCATTAGAGGTCAAACTTTATCTATCCGTCCTCCTACACCTTTCACTTCTAATGTATACCATGACAAGACCATTACCCACCAAGGTGCTGACCTGTTGTGGACTTTCTGTATACACAGACCTTGCAATGGAGGTACCATTATCGGAGGCACCAAGCAAGTTAACGATTTAGATAACAAGCCTCGAGAACTGGATACTAAAGAGGTACTTGCAAGAGCAGCAACCATTTTCCCGGAACTTATGAAGACCAGATCTGATGGAACCAAATATTTCGATGTCATTGGTACGAACGTTGGATTCAGACCAGCCAGAGAAGGAGGGTTTAGATTGGAAGTCGAAAAAGTGGGGGCCCATAAAATCGTACATGCCTACGGTGCTGGAGGTATGGGTTACGAATTGTCCTACGGGGTTGGGCTGGAGGTAGCAGAAAGGGTAGAGGCTATATTGTCATCCTCTAAGTTATAAGAAAAACTACAACAAAAAATGGTATCCCTAGTTCTAACAGTGTTTATTTTTTATTAATATTATGTCATTTACAAATTCTAAAAGTCATCCATACGTGGGTGGAGTCCGGTCAAAATCAACTCACCTTCTTTTAATCGTAGTACTTGAACAAGAAGGTGACAAAAGTCAGTACAAGAAGAAGAGTACATATAGCGTTTGGACCAAATCTATCAGCGTAATCGACAACCTTTTTTTGACGGATCATTAAAGTACGGTAGATGTACATATAAGTGGAGTAACCAAGAGTAGCCATGGCAGTGATGTAGAAACAAACAGCAGCACTAATAGCACTCTTATTACCATAATTGAGTAAAGCTTGAGCAGTGAAACCAAGAAGAATACCAATCAGCAACCACAGAAGGAAAGTTCTTTCTGAAGCAAAATAAACTTTTGGTTCAATTCTAATTGGAACAGATATAGTTTTACCCTTTGGAATTTTATCTTTGAAAGTTTCATTTAAATCAAAGTTTGTACCTGGTTTAACGGTGAAAGTACGATCATCGTTAAAATAATGTAAGAAAGATCCATAAACTTTATATAAGAATTGTTGAACTGGGTTATCCAGACGTCTTTGGGAGTAATTCAGAGGCAAGAGCAATGGAGTTTGTTCTTCCAAATCTTCTTCAAGAGGATTGATATCGTTAGAGAAATGAACCGCTCCATAGCCCAGATAATCAGTGTTATCCAAGAGTTCTTCTTCATCCATTTCACCACCCAGCAGCAGCAATTTAGCATTTTGTTCTCTTCTAATACCAACGGCACTTTCAGTAGGTTTAGGCTTTCTAATGTCGACATCCATTTGTGGGAGCCAGAAAGGAATCAAATCAACGTATTCTGGAACAAGAGTAGCACAACCATGAATAAATTTGGAGAATTTTGGAACTGCTTCGACAATATGGGAAGCAACTAAATCTCTAATCCATTGAGGTGGTTCTTGACCTAATTGAGTTTGTAATTTAACTTCCAAAACAGCGTAAGGGAATCTACAAACATCTTGTTCAGGCAATTGACTGAAAGGATAATCAACTCCGATATCCATTCTTCTCCAGTTACCTTCGGTTCTATCATGACCATCGAAGTTATCTTCACGAACCATGGTAAGTTCAGTATCCAAAGATATACGAACTCTAGCATCACCAGGTAATTGGAAAGCAGTTCTATTGTAGAAAGAACGACAAACTGGTCTAAATTTATCTTTTAAAACTCGGTATTGAACTTCTTGAGCCAAAGATTCCAAGTTATCAATTTCTTGTTTTGATTTTTTACCTTCTTTTCTAGCCTTTTCGAAAACTTGTTTAGCGGTGAATTCACCAGTTAAGAAATTGTTTACTTTTTTCTCTTTCAAAGGGAATCTTGCCTTGACGGATTTTTCACCAGTCCAATCTTCTCTATGTGTCTTTCTTTCAACGAAGATGGTATCAGATTTCATACCACCGTACCATCTAAGTCTGATAGCTTCAGCACCTTCATCTTTTCTAAGACGACCGTAATATAAGTCCATATCTCTATTATCGAAATAAATAGAAGTAATGGCTTGATCTTCTTGATCGAATTCCTTTTCAGCATTAAACACTAAAACTGGTAAATGCTTCAAGATAATCAATTTCAATTCAGTGATATTATCAGGATGAACCCAATACTTGGTAGTTTGACGAACAAAATTTTGTTGACCACCACCAGCAGAGGAGTCACCTTTAACTGGGTTACCTCTAGTTCTAACAAGGTCATATAATTTAGATAATTTAACAATCAATTGATCATAATTATCAGTATAAAAAGGTTTAGCTGATAATCTTACTTGGAAAATAGGTCTTAAAATGAATTTAGTAGTTTTGTCATGTTTTTTCAAGATTTTAACAAAACCAGTATAATTTAATCTTGTAAATTTAGCTAAATCATGAACATCAGCGATAATATCAGAAAGTTCATCTTCTAAATCTTCAAATTGTTGTTCAGAAGCAGTAGTGGCAGCTTTATCAATGACTTCAAAGACCAGTTTTTCAGAATCTTTAACTCTCCTTTGAACTTCAGTGTTTTTAACCTTGGTGAAACTATAAACTTTATCCAATTCATTTTCCAATTCAGCAAGAAATTCTTCTTCCAATTCATTCAGCCATTTCCCATCATTTTCCTTAAGACCCTTTTTCAATTGATGTTTAAGATCATCATACAGAATATAATAGAATGAATAATTTCTAATAAGAGAATTTCTAAGATGTTCCCCAAACTTCATCTCGAATTAATCAATTCTTCGAAATAAAATTCCAATTGGAAAAAAATCGTGGATTAAAAAAGGCCTGGTTGAGGTGTTTTTAAGGAAGGTCGATAAAGGAAAATAATTTTAAATTGGCAGTCAAAATTAATTAAAAGATAACAAAAATACGCAAAAAATAAAAAAATAAATACAATTAAAATTGGTAATTTTAATTGCAATTTTAATTTTAATTTTAATATCGATTTTGTTTAAATTAATATTAATTTTAATTTTTAAGTGTAATTAAAGGAAATTCATAGAGTGGTGATGAGACAATTAATTAGCGCCAGGTGGGGTGGGCTGATTGGGGGCACCCATTGGCCAGTTTAAAAAATCGTTGATGAAACTTGAATCAGTATATAAACTGGTTAAATATCATTGGATATCAATAAGGATTTCAATAAAACTTCATCGTAATTGAGCTGCTTTTAGAACTATGTCTTTATGTCTTGTGCTGTTTCAATTTTCATTTTTGCTTTTTGAAGCCTTTTTTTATTTTATTTTTCATATTCACATTTACTATCGTTTTCACCTTCACTTTACATGCTACTCGTGCTCGCAGTTCGCTACTACTTGCGTAACACGCTTCATTTTAATTTTATTGAGACAATTAGCATTGATTGTTTATTGCTTATTCTTATTGTTATTTTTTACCTCTCCTGCCTGTCTCGATGTGGTATCGACATCTCCATCTCTATCTCATACATGTCAACATTATCCATATCTACATATCCATCCTTCGATCTATCCATCAATATATCCATCTACGAACAATATGCCTTATGCCTTCTATATGCCTTCTATACGCTACGGTCTTCTATATATCTGTCTAAACTATGCCCTACATACACCATTCTACACCATTCTACACCCTCTAACTGTCTCATTCCCATTCCTCTCTGTTATTGTGCAGTGCATATTTTCAGTTCATTTATCTGTCTCTCTACTGTCTACACTTCCTTATCCATTCGATAACGGCCTTCACTCTCATTTTTCGCTCAAATCGTCTCTTTCTACTGCCGCTGGCAGTTTCTCTTGGCCATCACAGATCGGCGCTGTTTGGAAAATAATTGCCATTTCCGAATCTACTGACCTTCTATGTAAATATATACATATATGTCTTAATCTCTTAAATTCCATCTCTGTCTCAACTTGTTCTTCTGCCTTTTTTGTTGTGCTGTAGGTCGCTTGATTTTACTATCTTATTTTCATTTAATTTCCCCATTCTCTGTTACTATGCAATTTCCCAATTTACACTTTTTTTTTATTATACCTTTCAGCCCACGTGCTCCCTCGTGGCTCACGTGCCCCTTCTTTGATGCAAGCAAATTGCAACCCAAACCTTATTTTTCTTTTGCAGCCATTTTCTAATTTCTATTTTCTAATTTAAAGCCCTTTAAATACCGTAGGATCCCAATACTTTTTATATAAATTTTCTCGGGGGTGTTTTTTTTTGGTCTACATTTGTTATCTGGTTTCATCTATTTTCCGAAGCATTATATACATCTTTTCTATACTACAAAAAGTTTCTTTCTTTTTCTTTTTTCAGACTATACCCCAGTCTCCTGTAAACGCCTAATAATCAAGTTATCCACATTCTCCTCCACTGCATTTCTCAGCCACCAACTGGCCTTACGTGGTCTAGTACCACTAGGAAGTACTTCACTTGCCGTGTTGAATGAATCTCCATCACCTCCTGATACAAATTCATTAGGTCCAGGAAGTGTTCCTGCTCTTTTCCTTTGATGGGCCAGTCTTTGATACTGTTGTTCAGAGTCTTCTTCAATCATCTTATCAATTGGAGGCTTCTTGAATAATTTCCTGATCTTATTCGTGAAAAACATTCTTGTGGTCAGCTTTTCTCTTGGGAAAGTCCATCCTTGAATTAAATCAGTGTAAGCATTTTCTTCAAATATTCTTCTCATCTCCCAATCCTTTTCATATACTTGGAATAATTGATCATCACTTGGTTTAATGATAAATTTAACTAATTTGGTTATAATATCAATAAGGATTAAAGCAAATACAAATACAAGTAATGCTGCCCACCAACTTTGATCTCTTCCAAATTCATCTAATCCATATGATACATAGAAAATTGTATGAGAACCGGTACGATAAAGAATCATGATAAGGACATTCCAAAGTATATAACCACCAACCATGACAATAAATGATGCAAATGCTAACCATTGTCGATTTTGCATTTCAATAAATTCACACTTGGCATTGACCACTATGACTAAAACTGCAAACAGAAGATTTCCTAATGGGAAAGTTGTATTATCTCGAAGGGCATTGTTTCCCCACATTTGAGAAAGCATGAATGAGAGAAATACAGTTTGACATAATGCAAGGAGTACCCACCCAATGAAAACTTTCAAATTGAATGCTTGATATAAACGTCCTTTAGCATAAAGTTCAGGAACTGCTAAAAGTGTTGCGGGATGTAAATCTTTATCAAACATACCAACACAAATTACCGGTAACGACGTGAAAAGTGTATTAAACATCGATAATGACCAACTTTCATATAATGACAGACCAGAAAACATTGTTTCTCTTTGATAAATAGTTTGAGTCAAATAGAAAAGTAATTCTTTGTAAAATGTACATAACACAAATTTCGAAGTTCTGACATAATTATAGCGTCCATGAACAAGCAAAAGTTTAAGCAAATATCTGAATTGAGCAATGGCATAATCAGACAGTCTGGCTGCCTGCAAACCTTCTTTACCAGTTATACCAACGCCAATATCCGCCGATTGGATCATTGCAATGTCATTTGCACCATCACCAATGGCTAATGTAACTTCCTTAGGCTTTAATGTACGAACACTACTAACCATATTTGCCTTCTGCAGCGGAGATGCTCTACAAACAATTGCAGAATTCACTTCAACACAGAATTCAACGAAAAGCGACATCAATGCACTATCTGTTTCAATATCAGCGAGGGTTGCACCATCGATGACGACAACACAATGTGCCACTCTTCCAGCTTGGATTTCTAAACTAGCCAGGGTAATCCGTTGCATTATACCTTCTCTACCTTCATCCAATGAAAGAACCACTACAGTCAGGTAATCCTTAATAAGACGACACAGGTACCCAATATTTACAGCTGTTTCTCTCTTATCACCTGTTAACATCCACATTTTTATACCAGCTCTTCTTAATTTTTCAATTGCTTCAGGAACCCCATCTTGAAGTTTATCTTCAATAGCAGTGGCACCAGCTAATTCCAAATCAATTTCTATTTGACCACCTACCTCTTCGACTTGCGCCGCTCTATCGGTCAAGGCTACCTTGGCTTCTGAATATTGCCTAGACCACTCTTGATAAGTATCTTTATCCAACCAGCGGAATCCATAGAGTAATGTACGAAGTCCATCCGTCGAGAACTCTTCAACGTGAAGTAATGTTTTTTCAAGTAAAAATCTATCATTAACAAGAAGACCATCTTTAGGAATTTCATTTGGCTTATCCATTTTATATTTTTGACTTTGGGCTCTCTTGAGTTCTTTTCTTGCTTCTTCAGCAACTTTATGGGCTCCATCATCTTGTCCACCTCCCAGAAGATAATTATCAATCAGGTTCATGCGCCCATCAAAACCGTCGTTACTCATTGATACTCGGATCAGACTCATCAGGTTTCTAGGTCCACTACCATCTGCAAATTCTTCCAGCATTCTAGTTTGAATAACATTATCAGCTTCAGCAGTTTTACGAGCTTCTGTATTCATGTATACTTCTCTTGAAACTTCCATGGCAAGATCCTGATTCTTCAATCGTTCCAAAATGACGTTATCAGCACCTTTGGTAATTAAACAAATTCTTCCATCAGGGAATTTAACTACAACAGACATTCTTTTACGACTCAGCAGGAACTGGATGATATCTAAGATATGATAATCTTCAAATTTAGGAGGTTGATCAAAACCTTGAGGATACGTCTTAAGATGAAGAACTTGATTTTGACGGTCAACTACAATATAACCCAAATCCCTTGCTGCTTGAACAAGTGCAACTTCGTCCGGCAGGGAAGACAGGTATTCGATATCCAGATCTTCAGTTTCATCGTCTGGTACTAAAGATATATTGGACAGGTTTCGACTACTCAACCCACTTTCAAGGTTCTTATCCTTTCTAGGAATAGCTGTATTACATAATGCAATTGTTAAAAGGAAAAATTTGGTCTTCTTAGCAAAAAGTGTTTGAGGATGTAGTTGTACATATTTAAGGAGTTCCATTAATGGAACGTCTTCCTGCTCTTTGGTAGGATCTGCCAGAGATTTCCAGTTAGCATAAGGTCTTGTTTCTGTTCTGTTAATATCCATCAGCTCTCTAGCCAATTGAGTTGTAGTTCGAGCTCTTGAAACCAGACGACGAGGTTCATCAACCAGTGGGAATTCTTCTATTTCATCGTTGGTACTATCAGCTTCAGGATCAATCTGAAGATCTAAATCATGTAAACAAGAAACACCACATACTGATAACTTCCGGAAGATCATTTTATTATCAGTTAAAGTACCCGTTTTATCAGAGAAAACATAAGAAACTTGTCCCAATTCTTCTAAAATTGTAGCAGTCTTAGCATCAGCAGGGGTGTTGCTTTCAACATGATACATATCAATATCAAATTGTAAGAAAAAAAGTTGCATGACCTTAATGATTTCCATTGTAACGTATAACGAGAGAGGGATAAGAGTATTATACATAATAATAAATCCCATGAGGGTAGCTGCTATCCCGGCATCTTGACCTCTCAAATACCAAGCTCTCTCTCTATAATAATTCAAATAAAGACGTTGAGCCATGGTCAGGAAAGCCAGAAGAAGAATCACAACAAGTACCATAAATATAACGATATAATTGATATTCTTTTGAAGTTTAGGAGCTTTAACTCTTGGATTTTTGATGTTATTCATCCGAATTTTGGTTTCTTCACCAGTGAAAATGACCATTCCAAGAACCAGATGAGTATTACGAAGAATCAGGCCTCTATAAGCCACATTATCAGGACCCAAGGCATAAGTTTGACCATCAATTTCAAAGCTTCCTTCGAAATTGTATAAATCAATATTTGGATCTTCAACTGTCAATAAAACATTATTTCTAACCAAACCACTTGGATAGGAATATAATTTGGATAGTTCTGGATGAGGTGATTTAGTTTTAAGGTTTGTTTCACCATCCAATGCCATTGTTTCTACAAAGCATTCCCTATTTTCTGAAGATGACAGAAGTAAAATAATATCACTTGGGATCCATTCGTTTTCATTAATTTTCACAATATCACCAACTTTCAAATGTTTCCATTTTTTCAGAACAACTTCCAAATCTGCATTTCTTAAAGATGAAGAATGTGTATAATCATCTTCAGTGTGGATTTGAAGATGTCCCGGTTCTGGTACACGAGAACCAGCATTGGCAGTATCAGATAAATGTAAGATTCTAGAAGGTTTGTTATTTTCCTCTTTATCATGAAGATGTCTTTTCCAATCATCAAACCCTTCACGAGCTATAGAAATCAGCATGAATACAAGTAAAGGAATAATAGTAGTATAATGACCAGTAGTGGACCAACCAGGGATCATTTGCATGATTGCCACGATAAGAAAATAACAATTGGCAAGTTTCAGGAATTGAGCTCGAAGTTGTTTAGGGATAAACAGATACCAAGTGTATTTAGCCGATGTAATCATATTATTGATGTATGTTTCATCAACTCTTTCATCGATATACTGTTTAGATAAATCATCATAATAAGAATGCTGGAAAATACCATTCGCTTTGGATTTATCTATGCAAAGAGGGATTACTCTACCACTAACAGTGTGGCCTCTATCTTTAATACCAAATATCCGGTGCTTTAACTTGACAAGACGAGTGAATTGCAGATGAGGTCTCAGTAAGAATTGTTTCTTGGTTGGGAAATCTTCTTCAATTGATCTGGTGGTCAGGGAATCCACAGTCAAATGGGAGGTCAGTCTATTGGGGGAATGTGAATAAGGGATATACAGAGCCACTGGTTCCATAATTGAAGATGAAGTGAAAGTCCGATTGGTATGATCAAACCGTTCCGATTTATCGTAATCCGATTGATCGAATGAGGATTCATTTGTTTGTGAATACATCAGAGTATTATCCTTATAGATCAAACCAAAATTGTTTAAATCAGAGGAATTGTTGTGGTTATTGTTACTGATCTCCTTGGTATTCAGATCAGAGTCTTCAAAAGGGTTGGTCACTGCTATCCGTGGTACTACTTTGGAGGAGCCGGAGGTGCCATTCTTGGGTGGTTCCAGCAGCAGAAGCAGCAGCAGCAGCAGCAGCAGTTGCTGTTGCATAATTTTCCCCATTGATTTCAATTCGATTTGATCTGAAGGTTGTTGTTCTGAATCATGATCTCCATTGGAATCAGAGCTTGAAGGAGGATCCAAATTAAATGCCCGGTTGAACAATTGATGACGCAACGAAAGAGCACGTTTACGTCTGGTCGTCTTTGGAGGCCCCAAGCTGTCTCCTCCAGGCTGGTCTCCCGGGGCGTCGGACATGGCTAATATTTAAAATCACGACTCCTAGTGGGGTTGCGTCTTGTGATTTCAATTTTTGATTTCAAAAAATGGCTGTAAAACAAATGGCTGTAAAAAAAATGGCTGTAAAAATTGGCTGTAAAAGAAACATTTTCCCACTTTTGCGCGCGCTGATACTTGCATTTATTCTGGCGCGACTATTTAATGTCCAGTAGAGCGAGTTGGGCGCGAGGTGGGCGCAGCAGCCGGAGATAGTGGGTCCCCGGATACCAGAGGGGAGTAGCGGCTTGGTACAAGCTAGTGTGGTCCATAGAAGGTTGAACAAGAGAAGTGCAGAGACAGTGGAAGGAGATACCAAAGAGAAAACAAGACCGAGAAGCAATGTTTTAAAAAGAAAATATTGGACATTGCAACCACTGCCACAGATCATCTGAAGCGAGGTGTCACTGCCACGATATAGAAGGTTGAGGATGCAGATGAAACGGACGCAAATGTGTGAATGTCTGGGGTTCTGGAGTAGCCAGCGGGCTTTAAGCGAGATCTTATAGCAGCTATTTAGTAGGGAAAATGGCTAGCATCATATATAATTTATTTAGACTGTCTATATTATCTAGACATATACTTCTATATTTAGCTCTACTTGCATTATCTTTATCTTTGTAAATCTAAGAATCAATTATGTGTGTAGTGAATGTATTGTGAATGTATATAGTATATATAATGTGTATACTAAGTTCTTCTGTAAGTTCATCTGAATTTTTCACTTTAAAGTATAGCCACACAGTATTCGGAACTGGCAGATAAGACTCAGGCAACGGACAACCAACTACATACATGAATACATAAATGAATAAATATTGTATAAGGTATTTTCACTCGTGCACACCATTTTCTTAGATCTTACCTTGTGATCAAATCCTCCATACTACTGGATAGTCCCTTCTCTCTAAAAGCTTAAAACAGGCTTGTTTTACAATAAGCTTTTGTTCTTGGCACTAATGGCAATAACCTTTTATTTCTTGCTCTACAAAGCAAATATCCCTTGATACGATCTCTATACATGTTTATTATCGGGAAACTATCCTCGTCTTCTTTTCATACATTAATGGTAACTCTAACTTTCCCAAAACAGTAGTCCTTATACTCTTCCACATAGTGTGGAGGATTTACCGAAGCATCTCCCGTAATTTCCAGAATAATATCACCATTCCCAGCCACCATTACCATACCTCTAGGCATGATAGTAACATCAGGGAATGGTTCAACCAATTCACCTCGAACTACGAGTGAAATAATATTGTTAGCGACTGCTCTACCCATATACATTGCCCAACCAGCACTTTTAATAATTAATTTTTTTTCAATCAAATCTCCAATGACAAAGAAATGGTTATAAGTGATTTCATCATTACTTAATTGTAAATAATCATTAATTAAGACATTATTTGCCTTATTAACAAATCTTTTATGAATTTCTGGAATTAATAACGTGGTATTATTCTTATACCATGATGTCCAAAGATTGACATCAGATTTAATGATTTCATCATCAGTAGTCAACAAATCTCCATTTTCCAACTCTTTCAAGATCCTCTTATGAATAATTTTCACTCCTCCATCTTCAAGAGATTTCCTGGTTAAATCTTTAAATTCATCAGCTAACGGTTCTGGAGGAAATTTATCATGGGGGTGGATCAATTGGATCTTCTTATTTGGGAAATGATGTTGAATGTCACCAGCAAATTCAATACCAACAGCTCCTGCTCCAATGACACTTACAGTTTGTTTATCGACTATACTATCGTGGAAAGATTGCATTTCCTTAATAAATATATCTTTAGTTTGAGCCAATGGGGTAGTTGGCCAAACTCTATCTCTTCCTGAAGCCAAAATAACGTATTTGAAATTGATTTTACCTCTAAGACCACTTTCTTGTTCCTCGATCACCAGCTTACCGTTAGTAGTATCTTGATCTAACATTAAATCGGCATGATAAAGGCTCAAATTCTCTACTTTACCATGGATGAACAGAATTTGAAGGTCGATCAAATCTTCAGCTTTTATAGAGTCTTCCTCTTTATTTTTCTTACTCCTCTTCTTCGTATTATTATTATCATTATCGTCATCATCATCATTATTATTATTATTGTTGTTATTATTATTACTACTGTTATTATTGGTATGGTGATTTTTGGAGGCAGCTTCAAATTTATCCAAAACCAGCTGGTATTGCAGTACTACTGAAGTCCATGGGACATGAAGTTCAGAAAAGTCTATGTATTGAGTTTCGGCAAACTTGATATTCACCAGAGATTTCAGCATTCCCAATACGTTCAAGAGACCGGATCTTGTATCGACGATATGAATTTTGAACGAGGTCAAGTTAGGTTTTATCTTATTACTTTTACAATATTCGAGGTATTCAAGCATTCTGTATCGTAAGGCACTGACTGCTGACAAACCAGCGTAGCCTCCACCTACCACCAAGACGTCGGTGTCAATAGTGCTTGGAAGGGTTTTCGAGGTGGTCATAATAAAAAAAAGTCTATAAAATTGTAAGATATGTTATTATAGGTATTATTGTTGTTATTGTTGTTTATTGTGATTATTGTATGCACTTTGAGTTAAGCTACCCGATCAGTTTGTTCTATGTGTTCTATGGGTTGGTAATTTCCAGGTTTTAGATTAAAACGATAAGATGATTACAAGTGCCGACGGTAAGTGCTAGTGACTTTAAGCAAATAAGGGACTAGGTATTCAAAAGGAAAAAAAATTTGGCAGCCAACGAGAAAGGAAAAAAAATGCACTCTCCCTTCAAAGATTTTTTTTTATATACCTTAAAAGTTTCGTTTATATAAGTTGTGGAAAAAAAAAGCACTAACAAGTAGAGTTTTTGTCGGCATTTTTTTTTCCTCTTCCATATTTTTTTTTGCGGAGGAGGGTCAAAAAACCAAAAAAATGCGCTTAATCAATTTGATCAGCGAGAAATTGATGACAAGAAAAAGCCAAAAAATAACGGAAAAAAAGAAAATAAAATCTACAAAACAAACGGGCGATGGAAGGAAAAAGAGCTGGCAAAGTGTCAATATTAAGTTTTATTGTCAATATTATTGTCAATGTAATTGTACGACTATGCAAGTATATTCAATGGTTGCTAGTTTTACGCGGCCGGGTGTTTTTGGCTGCAAGAGTTGGGATGTAAAAGTTTTGCATTTACCACTATTTCTATTTGTTATTTTTACTTTTATTCTTACTTTTTAATTTTTCATTTTTTTTTTTTAAATTTACTTTTTCTTCGTTTTTTTTTTTCCACAATGCTTTATGCTCTTCCTTCAGTATATCGTGAAGATTCTCGGTAGCGCAGCAGCCTTCCAAAATCTGCCCCATTAGATCCAGACACATGGACTTCCAAGCTAGTGAAGTCAGCATGTCTAGACACAATTTTTTGTTGTATCTAGAATCATCCACTCTAATATATACTCCACTATCTTTCTATTCGCTACTTTTCTACTCCACTACCTTTCTACCTCTACCTCATTACCTTCTATATCGCTATTTTTTTCTGCTTCACTTTTTTTGCTTTACTTTTTTCGTTCTTTCGCTTTTTATGCAATCATTTTAAGGTTCAGTGCTGATCAATTTCTTAATGTCCGAAGTGGCCATAAACTGCTGCTTTTCATCCGTTAGGTCATGGTAAAAGTGGCCAAACAGGTATGGTCTTTTTTTTTAATCCATTTCGAAGTCCTGTAGATTTATATATCTTCCAAGAACACTACTCGCTCTCACTACCGGTCTACTAATACATGTTGATCCTGCCTGATTTTCTAGATTAATTTTGCCGCGAACTTTCCTAAAGTTTATCTATTCCATCGATGCACGCCCATTTTCTACGCTATTTTTGCGCACGGATACACTTCCCATTTCTAGTGGCTAGCGAGCCACTCACTAATTCTCCGCTATTCTGCCTTATTCTGCGCTGCCGTCTCCGGGATCACCCATGTCAAACGCCGTGGTTCGCCAGCATTACTACGAAAGCCACATAAATAGTGTAAGTGAAAAAGCTACAAATGCCTTTAATTTTGGAGTTGATCTATATTATTGGCAATGCAGCCCTTATAGTCTATTTATATACAATCTTTATTAATATCAATATCAATATCAATATCAATATTTTTCTTCTAACCTTCACTTCCTGCTTCCTGCCAAATTGAGTCAATTGCAAACCAGATGATAGCATAGATGATATAGTATTCTCGTATTTCTGCTTCATCTAATCCATTCAGCTAGACTTTTTTAAAATGCACCTTTAAAAATATCCAATGAGCTTATGTATAAGAATTAAATTCGTAATTCTTATACGCCTCACTTTCTTTGTCTCCTACATAATCGTATCTTAAACTTTCTGTTCCTGGCAGCATGGCTCCTGGCTCTCTAAGCTGTTTCAAAAACAGTTGAGTAGTACTGTAGGCACCATTAGCGTTATTTGAAACATTCTCTACTTCTGCTTCTTGTAACGATTTATGCATAGAACTTGTCTTCTTGGTCAACATATCAATTTGATTCATCCGATGTTCCCAATGCAGAACATGTTCTCCGTTGGCATTCCATACATCTGCAAACATTTCAGCTAATACTGCCAAATGCCTAATGAATTCAGGTAAATGATTAACCAGGACTAATTTGAAATGACTGGTAGCAAAGATCCCTGGTACCCCTTGTCTCCTAAACACTTTGACTTTATAATACGCTGATGCACTTGTTGAACCAACCAGGTGAGGTTGGATGACAATGTTAAAGAAATTGAATTGCAGTCGAATAACATTAAAATTAAACGGCAACCCAGATTCATCAAAGAAGATATTCACATAATTGTTACCGATATGTCTCTTTTTAAAAGCCCGTTGTCTATCGGTTGCTACATTGGGCATAAGCAGTGAAGTATGGAATATCATTTGCATGGTGGATGACCTGAATGATATAGCAAATGGCCCATCGGTACTAGAAGAAGAAGTATCCAACCCTCCAACATACAACAGCTTACAATCTTGAAGTCTAATTAAATCTCCAATGTTGTTCAAAAATTCTTGATATGCTTTAGAACCTCCAAGGTTAGATAGAATTGAAATTTCATCAGATTGTCCAGCTCCAATGTACATCAACCCTACCTTATGGAAATGTACTGTTGGCAGTCTATCTAAACTCGAAATGGCTCTGGTGATAGTTGGATCATTTAATAATGGAATAGGCTTCTGCTGTACGGTGGAAGAAGTGGAGGAATAAGCTTCATTTGTTGCTGGAAAACAATTCAATTGAATTAAAAGATATTGAGGTAAAAACATCAAGTTAGGACTTGGGAAGTATGAACCTTCAACTGCTACTTTAAACGAACTTACACCACTAGATCTTCTAACGATAACAGTCGATTCTCCACTGTTACCATTTGTGTCTATGGTGATAATTGATTTCCCAATAATCCAACTATACGCTGTATCCAGTCTTATTGGAGGAGTTATCTCAAGTGGCATATCTGAATAAGTGAATCGAGAAATGAAATCGATAAAAGAAATGATTTTATTATCAAGCTGTTCTTGTCCAGCCACCAAATTTTTGATTAAGAACAGGGACAATTCACGTCTTTCGGGCATGGAAAGCTTTAAATACCAAAGAGATATTACAAAAAAACTTAATTCTCTGACATATTGAGTAGAAGATGAAAACAGAGTGGCAGTCAGAGGCCTCAAATCTATAGCGGCCACTTCCCCGTGTGCTTGGATATTAGTTTGTGGTTCACTTGGAGCTCTTTCTTTACTTTGTTGGGCATATTTAAATGCAATAGCGAAAACTCTTCTAAATTCATCCAAAGTGAAATTGGTAGTTAAATTTAAATGAATAAGCAGGGACAAAAATTCTAATATTGGAGCAGCACCAAGCAGAGACAGAACTCTCGTTTGAAGGGTTGTCAAAATCACCGATAAATACTTCTTTATAGATAAAGGAATTTCGTAACAACAAACTGTGATTATATGAATACATGGAACAGCAGTTTTTTCCCAAGAAGACAATCCCAGAAGCAATGCATTTATAAGAGTATCTTCATCTTTCTTCAGGAAAAGATTATGATAAGAAAGTAATGCAGAATAAGTTCTAACAATAGCCACTTGGATATCCAGCTTGGTGTAACCAGAAGGAGATGTAAACTGAGAAGGCAAATTTAAAGCCAATTGATCACAAGACACACGATGGAATTCAACAATTTGTTCAGATGAATTAACAAAAAGAGTTCTGTTAGCAAGTTGAGGACAAAAATGGGCCCAGACATAAGTATACACTTCCCAAGAAACAAACTCTCGTAATAAACTCAAAATTCCATTGAAATAAGCTGATATATCAATATCCTTATCAACACTAAGATTTGATCTTTTGTTGAATTCAGACTCTGGAATATAGGTTGAATGTTCTGGATATACCCATTTATGTTCAGGATTATATACATATTTTTCATCGTTAATGTTTCTCCCAAATGCCAATGATAAACCTTCCATATCCAATGGATGGGTAACGTAGATATTTCCTTCATAAGTTGACCTGATTCTTACTAAAACTCTCAAAGCAGGAAGGGCCAGAATTTCACCTTTGGAAAGAAGTTTTAATAAACTTTCATATGCAACTTTAGCTAATTCTGGATTACTTGAAAGCAGCAAGATAAATATTTTACCAGTGGCTTCAGCAAACATTTTCTGGAAATTTGGTGAAGTAGATTGGAAATCATAAAAGTAGCAAGCGGCTATTTCTGAAAATTCCAGAGACTCAACAATCATTTCCAGGAAATAATCCAATACTTGTAGATCTGTTTCACCCAATGTTTTTTTGAAGACTTTTACAATAGTTCCACAAGGTTCTAAAGAACCTAAATAAGCAGATCTAAGTACTTTCAATATAGGATATGCCATTTTCAAATAAAAACACTCGAGTAATTGCTTTGTATTTTCCTGGTAGAATGGACAAGTTGTATAACAGAGCCTTTCATCATTGTAGAAATCCAAAATGAATTGAATGTTTGATTCAGACAAGTGTTCAGCATGTTTGAATAGTAATTTTGTAAGCTTTTCCTTTGGTAAGGATAGGTCTCTTGAAATACATTTTTGAACCAAGGATTCAAGAAGTAGCTTCAATAGCTCAATTTCATCAGAGGAACTTATATGTAATTCAGAAAAGATATCGAGAACTGAAAGAGTAGGCGAATACCAAACGGTGAATGGTAAATCCACGGTTTTAATTAAATCAAACCAACAGTCGAGGATAACAAAGTTAATCTCTGGAATATTAAACAATACTGCTGAATTGAATGCCACAAGGACTGAATGGATCTGTATTTCCAATTTTGAATTCTGTAAAATCAATTGAAGAAACCTTAAGGCACCATTGATTTTCAAAACTCGAGTCTTATTGTCTCTAGGGTTATCATTACAGATATCAGACAATGACGGCACCAACATGTAAGGCTCTGAAACCATAAGCGTTTTAATACAAGTTTGGGCTTCTTCTGTCGAATAGTAAAGACATAATAATTCCATAGCTCTTGTAAAGCTCTCCTTTGGGAGTTGACCATACATTATCACGGCATAAATCAATTCAAGAGTAGCAACGGAAGCATCGTCTTCAGCCCGGTTAGAGTTTGAATTTATCGAAATGATACTCTGCTTTTCTAAGGTTTGTGTGACAGAAGAGGTTTCTAAGTTGATCGATTTTTGAAACGGTCTATACACCCTGGACTGATTTGTGGATACAGTAGGCCTACTATCTACATTGGAAATGGCATGATCGCTGCCACTATAAAGGGACGGTAATAGCCCCGTAGTACGTATTTGTTCATTCAGGTACGATTCTTCTACATTTATGGCCACCTCTATTATTCTAGAAGTGAATTCTGAGAGCAAACCAGGGTTAAGCTCAAGACATTTAGTGGTCAAATTCAATAAGTTAACTACGACTTTTGGATCTTTATGAGGCGATCTCAACCCATCAATGAGCCAATGAATAAGGTTCAGATTAGTTGGGGAAATGGCCAAATCGTATACGTCACGACCGTCTGAGGTCAACGTCTTGACAGTTTCTATGAAAAGAAGAGCATCTGGATCATTTTGATCCCATTTACAATACTTAATTACATCTTGAAAATACACGAGCCTAACCAGAGTACTCAAAGTATGATCATGTTGAACACAACGATAGAGAAGCACAATGGCCAGATGTCTTATACTTGAGGTCAATTTGTATTCGGCCATATCTCTGGCTGCATACCAGAGTTCTGGGATCAGCGATATTGCAAAATTTTGTAACAGTTCACTGACTCTAATTGCAGCCTCTGATCTTTCGTTTATCAGTCCATTGTGGAGTTGAATGAAGAGTTGTTGTTGGTCGGGCCCGCCGCCTACAACTTTTGGATTTACTCGAATAGGAGCATGTGTAGCTCTTCTCAGCTTAGTGAACGATTTAAGAACACTACTAAACCCAGACAGGCCCCCAAATGTGGGGTAATGGGTACTCATATGGCTGGGGTAAATTGTGGTTTTTGCCTATAAGAATTTAAAAGGTGCTATGGAGTGGGTTTAAGTGGGAATATGCGTTTGGCGATGCTTGGAAAATTGGGGAATATATACGGGACAGATGCCGAGCAGCAGCAAAAATAATGCAACCTTATTTGAATCACGTGACATAATAGTATAAGAGTGATTAGGAAAATGTGGAGAAGCAAACCTTTTGGCCTACAGCTATACATGACTGTTTGTTCTGTTTATTCTTATTATATTATTATATTATTATATTATATGCTCTAATAGTCTATTAATTAAAAGTGTTTTTAACCAGTAATAATTACCAGGCTCTATTGAATAAATTTATGTAAATTTAACCAGCTCTATCAACACCAGAATCTGTACATTCTGTACCACCATGGCTTGGCAGCCAAGAATCTTCTTTCTTCAGCCAATTCTTCCTTCAAGGCTTCCATATCAGTTTCACGACGTCCAACATCCACGTCAATATTACGGGCTCTGATGAATAAGATCCAGTTACCCTTCCAGACTTTATGACCAAAGTAGAAAGCAATCAAAACCACAAACCCCAAGTAACTTTGGAAAAATGTTTTGGCAGAAGATTTACCTCCCAATGGGAATAAGGCTTGCCAGAATTGAGCTACTAAGACAAGGAAGTTAAGAATAACGCCATACCATGAACCAAGAACACCAGTTTGGGATTTGTATACAATTTCATCGGTGCTTCTACCTTTAACTTTCAAAGCACGACGGAATCTAATATGTGCCAAGCAAATGGAAAGCCAAGTGAAAATAGAAGAAAGACCAGCAATAGACATAAGCCAATTGAAAACTTCACCTTGTTTATTCAGAGCAGCGATGAAAGCAAGAAGACCAAATATATTGGTGATGATAATAGCTACAAGAGGACGACCATTTCTGTCAATGTAACCACAAATTTCTGGGGCAAGTCCTTGTTCTGAAAGTGCTGCCAAAGTTCTAGATGTAGCATAAACGGAAGAAGAACCAACCGATATAACGGAAATTAAAATGACCGCATTCATAACTGAAGGAAGGCCAGAAATACCACCATTGTTAATGGCAATAACAAATGGAGAAGCCTTGACATCAACACTAGAAGCACCTAAAAGTCTATCATCATTGTAAGGGATCAAGAAACATATCAAAGTCAATGAAATCATGTAGAACATAAGAATACGCCAGAAGACTTGCTTTGTGGCCTTTGGAATTTCTTTACGAGGGTCTTCGGATTCAGCGGCAGTAAGACCCACCAATTCAGTACCACCAAAGGAGAAAGCAGCAGTGACGAAAACAGAACATACACCTTTGAAGCCGTTAGCAAAAAGACCAGGATCCTTCCAATATCTATTACCAACGTGATCATGGGTTGGACCACCACCACAGGCCAATACCAAGGAAACCAAAATAAAACCAATTACTGCCACCACTTTAATAATGGAGAAACAGAATTCAGCTTCACCGTAAGCTCTTACACCGAAGAAATTGATTGAAATAACGACAAGGTAAAAAATCATCACCCAAACATCAGGGTTAACACTCGTTTGCCAATATTCCATTGTAATCAGACCAGCAACCAATTCTAAAGGCATTAAAACTAAAAATTGGATAAAATAATTCCAAGCTACGGCGAAACCAACTGAAGGATCAATAAATCTCAGGGCATAAACGTTGAAAGACCCTGATATGGGGAAAGTAACAGCAAGTTCACCCATTGCCTGGATAGTACAAAAAATGGAAGAACCAGTTAAAACCCAAGCAATGATGACACCCAAAGGACCAGAAGTAGATAATGCACTACCAGAACCAACGAATAAACCAGTACCAATTGACAGACCGATAGCAATCATTTGTAAATGACGACCTTTAAGTTTACGTTTCAAAGGAGATGCAGCAGTTTGCATGTTAGCTCTTTCAATATCAGTTAAAGGAACATCAGACTCTGGAAGTAAGACTCTTTGACGTTTAAAAGAGTCCTTAAAATCCTGCCATTTAGAGCCAGAAGATTCAGGCTGGTCCTGGTAGTATGGAGAAGAACTAGATTCTTTTAGTATGACTGTTTCCAGGCCGAGATCGACCAGGGACTTTGACTTCATTTTATCGAACATCAGATAAGAAATCGCTAGATGATAGTAAATGAAAGATATAAATAAAAGATGTAAATAAAATATTAATAAATTGTACTGAAGACTGTTTTGGAGCCAAAAAAAGAAAGAAAAGGTTAGCAGCCAAAAGCAAGCGGTAAAAAATAACGGAAAAAATAAAGGTTTTTCAGCAGCAAGATGAGTCAAAGAAGAGGTTGGCAGATGCTGACAGAAGAGACTACAACAGGGGTTATTTTTGGTTTTTTTTGATATAAGGATAATTTATATACTTATAGAGATATGTGTACGTATTGGCTTACATATGGTTATGTTTTATATATAGTTACATGGCATTATGGTTAAGTTAGAAGCCTCAACTGTATCTTAGGCGCTGTTAGATGCCGTGAAGAATACATAGAGGACGCAGAATAGTAGAGTGACACACCGGGGCTCTAAGCGGTTCACCGACAAAAGAAACGAATCTCAGCAACCCGCTATAACCCGCCAGAACCTTGCAAGCGAGACATGTCCCGCTTGAAGTTGCACTAGACGGGTGCAGGTTCTATACCTTCATCTTCCTGTTGGCTGCTCAGGCATTATTATTAAGGCAAGGTTGCTAATGCCGCATCGTTTTCGCAACCGGCGATGAGCAAGAAGGGGCATGAAAAATAGCGAGCAAAATGAACCCACTAAACGTAAGAAGTCCCTACGCAGTAAGAGACAGAGAGGCAGAAAATGTTGACAGTATTTTGTAGCAGTACAGCTAAAGGTCAAGTTTGGAGTTATGGTGGGGTCTAGAAGTTAGCGAGAAACAGGTACATTGAACTAAGAAGCTACATATAGCGGTTATGGCTGGCGGGTATAGCAGAGTGCTTATTTACATTTGCATCTACTGTTCAGGTTGCGCTTTAGGTAGCAACTTCAGACTGGGTTCCATCCATCCATCACGGCGCCTATGTTAAGGCATCACGGCCCGCGCCCAGCATTCCATCAGATGAGCATGGTAAGGCGATTCAGGTGTTCTCCGAATTCACCCAGGCACCTAGTGAGTCCCATGTTCAATCCTGGCTGGGCTCCGAGCTGGACTCGTTCTCTCAGTTACCACAACAACCTCCCATGTGCTCTCATATTGATTGTTGTTACCACGGTAGGCACACACAGGCTAGAAAATAGAAGTCGAAACGCATTAGTATGCACAGAAACTCTTAGCGAGGGGAGATTCTGAGACACACCTTATAACACAGTAATCAGACCATCAGTAGGATTCTAAATAGACAATAGCATCAGAGAATATAAACATTAGAAAATCGGAGAATCGGAGAATCGGAGAATTGAAATTGGTTCTACTTTCCATTCAGGTGCAGGATTTATATTTATTATTGATGTAATTGTAATTATAATTATAGATGTAGTTGTGTTACAAAACCTTAAAGATTTACACTTTTGATCTCATTGGAAAAATTCCTCCTCCAGTTATTCTGTTGGTCATTTTACTTCATCTTCTTCATCTTCTTCATCTTCTTCATCTTCTTCGTTTTATCTTGTCACATCTTTTTGCAATATACTAGACGGACCTGCCGTTAGCCGTAAACCAAATCAACCACCCAACAGAAGGCTCCACCCCAAGTCAAGCGATTGAGAAACAGCCTGAACCACTTGGGACGGACATTCAAAAAGATATTGCCACAATTCCATCCTTCCAGTTCTACTCCGACTCCCCATTTGATATTAGTTCGAATATTACATCCTTGCCAAAAATTCCACCATTTACCTCGTTCACATGGTGATAATCGTAAAAGATTCTTCAGAAGCGGGCCAGTGGGGCCATCGATTTGTCGATATCCAGCTATAATCAGATACGTCTGTCTTGGATCCAGAAGTGGCATCTGTTTATCACCCCAGCATCCACGGAACATCAACCAGTTACCATACGTCAATTCTCTTCCTTCATGATGGCGTTGAGCGTTTGTCTGAGCTGGATACACTTTTTTACCGTCGTAAGTGTACCCTAAATAGTTTCTTACCGGCGCCCACAATGGACCCCTATCTGTGAAGTCCAGTAATATATCGTAAGGTAAATCGTGTGGGTGTTGTCCAACGGAGACATAGTTGGCATGAGTACCTCTAGCCAGAAAAATAATCGGGTGGGTTGGTTCAACTTGCAGTTTTTCCAAATTATGATAGTAATAGGCACCTCCACCTCCATGGGCAGAGATCCAGACAACCATAGGCTTACCTTTGTAGAAACGAACCAACAGATGTTCCCAATCGCCTACGTGGTTCCCGTATGGTCCCGAACCCAGGACAAAGGGACCCAAATTAAAACTGTAGAAATAGAACCAGAAAGAATCAACCCATCCGTTCCCTTTATCAACAACAATAAGGGTAGCAGGGGCATCTCTAATTTCACCATCGATAACCAGAGGCTTATTTTTGGACCCAGTGATCCACTCCGGATCCTTATCGAAATCGCTATTACTGGTAAGATATACTTTTTTACTTCTAGGTAAGTCTCCCAAGGTATCTATACTACAACCGTTTTCGGTACCATTTATCATGGTTCCGTTGAGCCATTCGGCATGTAAATTCGTTACGAAATCCTTGATATCATAAGGAAGGTATCGTTCTTCCAGATACAAGTAGACAAATGGTGAGTAGTCAAGAACATAGTCTGGGATATCACCATGTTTGAGGGTACGTTGTTTACTCTTTGGGCGGGCAACAATAGGTGGTAAGTTGGGGAATTTTGTAGGCAGCCGTAAGACGTTTTGAATTTCGATTTCACGGGCTTCATCTTCGAGAACAGAGGCAATATAACCTTCGCTGATTTCCCAGGCGGGCTGAGCGTTGGCTATTGATAGAAATATAAGGTAGAGAGCTAATAAACCTTGCATTGTTTATGTATTTAGAGAAGCGTTAGAGGTTTTTGTAGAAGGGTGTTTTCACCTTTCAGAAAAGCGGGGGGTAACGGGCAAAAGCGAAGAGTAATAGCTCGAGCTTGAAGGTACCGAAACTACTGACGGTGGGAGCGTATACTGATGCTACTGCTGCTGCTGGCAGTTCTCAGGTATAAATCAGCTACTTCTAGTACCAAAATCAACGGGGGGGGGGGGTGTATCCGTAAGAATTTAGGAGAATCCTCTTGGTAGTTGCTAGGCGGCTAGCTGGGAGTGAGTGATGCACGGATGTAGCGCAGGGTTCCAGCTGAGGGCAAAAAAAGAAAACACAAGGAAATATATCCAAAAGTGATCTAAGTCGGTGGGTGAAAGTGAGTGGATGCGTAGAAGCAAGAGTTCGGAGTAATGTATATGGGTACAGTGAACCAGGTAGCTTCAATGAGGTAGTGTTTGCGGAGTCAGATAGACAGGGTCTAGCAATCCAAGAGACAGTAGTTGATAAGAGTGAAGTAGTAGAAAATAATAAAAATAAATTATAAATAATAAAAATACAATTAAAGAGAGCAGGTAGTTAAAAAATAATTACTCACGAAATTAGAAAATAAGAAGCTCAGCGGTGACCAGGAAGTTGCATGCAACCGGCGGAGAAAGTAAACGAGGAGATGAGCCAGGGAGAACATGGTCGTATAGACAATAGCATGTGGATCAGGTGTAGAAATTAAACGGACGGTATACGGATAGAAGTGACAATAGGGGGGGGGGGGGGAGATAGGAATAGGGGAGATAGAAGGGATATTGAATGGAGAAGGGATAAGGTTAGGAGGGCTAGGATAGCGGGAGGTAAGGGAGCGGCGGGATCGGCCGGAATGGTGGCGGGCTAGAATGGAGGCTGTGCACGTGACCCACTGCTAATCCACTATATGACAACTACCAGCTCTTCTATTTTAATGTTAGTGTAAGAGATGTAAGAGCAAGTAAGAATATATAAAAAATGGTATGAGTAGTTATGAGTAGATAGATGATAGTAAGAGATGGTAATAATAGGTAAGGGTGATGGTAGGATGTGGCCCATGTATAGTGTGTAAAGTGTCTTGCCATGTGCTCGTGGCTACCCTGTCAATTCAAATTGTGCGGTTATTGGTTCTATGCAGCAAAAAACCATATAAGAGCCTATGTAGAACTTCATTAGAGCATGTTGTTGGGCAATACATGCCTGTGGAGCCAACAATAGTAAGTCGAGAGGTGCGGTTAGAGCCAAGCTGAGGCCAGCAAGTGGGAGATGACAGAGTGAAAGAGTGATAGAGTTAGCGAGAAAGGACAAGAAAACTAGGGAAATAGCGAAAATCCTAAAGAGTACCAAGAGAATAGCGTGAAACTAAAGAAATAGCGAGAAAACAGTGCGATCAAATCTTTAATTAGCATGCGCGACTGGAGATTTTCGCGTTGGGTAAACACCGTTATACGAGAAGGAGATAACCGGCTGAGACTGAAGCCACAGAGGTCGGGATACGACGCCGAACGGACTTAATGAAGCGTGTCTAATGTAGCAGAAGTATGGGATATCATGAGTATGTAGAATAGAATTGAGTAGATAGAATGCTTTAGATAGAGAATTATATATATATATATATGAGAGTATATAGAATAGAGTAGAGTAAAGGCTATGGTGGGTTTGGATTTCACGTGTCACTACATGGATTATTGATAATGTATTTACTAGCTATAGATGGTACAAACAGATAATTAGTAACCACAATGGGGTCAGGATCAAGATCTGAATACCTTCCATCGTATCTAGCATGTCTAGCATTGTAATCTTTGGGAATTGACGTAAAAACCTAGAAAACAAAGATTTGATCACCAAGCTTGGAAACAGGCTTGGCCTTTTCAAAACCAAGACCAACAGCAGTACGTTTCATGGCAGAGATCATTGGTGGAGGACCACAAAGAAGTAAAGTCAGATCAGCAGATGGGCCAGGAAGATGCTTTTCAATCAATTCCCCAGTGACAAACCCAACTGAACCAGCCCAGTTTTCTGGAGCTTCATTCAAAATGTAATGAACACTGAAACGATCTGGATGTTCTTCTTGGAACTTTTCCAATTCAGCTTTCAAAAGAATATCATTTTCAGTGACATTAGCATATATTAAGGAGACTTTAGTCTTGTCTTGTGGGTTACGTAAAATAGCAGTTAAGACTTGATACATTGGAGCAATACCGGTACCACCAGCGATCATACCAAGAGATTTGACCATGTTTGGAGTATAATTGTAGAAACCTTTTGGACCACGAACTTCAATGGTTTCACCAATCTTCTTACTTTCAACGTGGCGGGAGATGTTACCATTTGGATAAGTCTTAATTAAAAGATCAAAGTATCCCAATTCATCATCAGTGGAGATAGGAGTATAACTTCTAACGACTTCCTTACCGTTAATCACAGTTCCAATCAGAATATGTTGACCAATTGGGAGACCCAATCTATCAGTAGGACTTGGAAGTCCAAATCGGTATACACTTGAGTTATGGGAAACACGGGTCTTTTGAATAAGAGGGAAATGTCTGAAATCAGCAGGATGAAGGACCGGTTGATTTTTTTGGTTTTGGCGATAGAAATATAACGCAATAAACGATGAAATGATCGTGGCGACAGTGGCAAAGACCACGGTTGGATTGGCTTCACTCATGGGTGTAAGTTGATTGTGTGGGTTTTTTTTGTAATTTAAAATTAACAAAAAAAAAAGAAAAACTTTTGGCGTCCTTTTTTTTTATGGCGTTTTTGAAATTATTAAAAAAATTTGATCAACAGAAATTCTAAAAGTAAATTTGATGTTGAAGAATCCTTAAAATTGACAAAAAAAGTGCTGCAATTTCTGGAGGGTTTTTTTTTGGGCTCTCGTGAATTTGCACGAAGGAGGGTGGAAACCGCGGAAAGACGGCGGCTAGAAGACGTGCTGGTGAGATGTACCGGCACGAGAAGTAGACCAATGGAGTAGATACGAGAGTACCTGTAAGTTTAGATTCTAGTCTATATAGATTCTATTCTATATATTGTATATAGATTCTAGATTATACGTAGATTCTCTAGATACTTTATCTATGGAAGGTTAAGGAAATCTGAGTAGATCTTTATAGAGGTTTACTGATTTTATTGAACTTTCTTGTAGGAATAAGAAATCGGGTTTCTTATTTCTTCTTGTTCTGTGGTTAGTGGCGGGGCTGATAGAGTTGCTATAAAAACACAGACTTCTACCTAATAATACCTCTTGATGTGTTGTAATTCACTGATCAATTGCTTCAAACGTAAAGCGTATGGCGTGTTTGTATTTAGTGAGCTATTTGGTGAGTAGCTCTTTTCGGAGATAAATTCGGATTCTAGTAAACTCGGGTTCTTTTTTATGCTCAATCCACGTGTCTCTGAAGATCGTTAGCAAAGTTATTAAACCGTTCGGTATTTAAATTCCTAATACTTGAATTATTTCGACTTTCTTTGTCATATATATATGGTCTTCCCCAGATCAGGTTTCACTGTAGTGGATTTTCCACCTTCCGGAGGGTTTGCCCTAATTTGGATCCATGATACGCGCGGCAGGATCTGGATTCCCGATTGAGAACTCAGCGCATTTTCTACTTACGGGAAATCATTCCCTGTGATTTGACTGCAAAAAGATAATGCGAAACCCCCACCCTCCGCCGCAAACCTGTCAAAAGTGCTGCAAAAAAACTAATAAAATCCACTATAAAAGGGGTTTTCCGCCATGATCTTTTCTTTACTGTCTTTAAAGCTCAGCTAGGTAGAATAGCCTTGTAACCAGTAAATGTATAGCAAATAACTTGTAACAAATATATAACAAAAATTGATTGTCTAATGAATGTCTAATCGAGTACCTTTTCCAATGAATCAGTTAGGATAGTAGCATGTAACCAACATTTACGCCTAAACTGAATCAATTTCATATCTCCTATACCTTAGTAAAAGCTAAATCATAGAGTTATGGAGAACTTCAATAATATGAATCACATTCATTTCTATGGCTCTTGAAGTACATTGGCTTAGATATTTGGCTATAGATGTATTACATTCATCATTGATTCACCGTTTAGTGATTCACTGTTTAGTGATTCACCGTTTAGTGATTCACTGTTTAGTGATTCACCGTTTAGTGATTCCCCTTTTAGAGACCCTTATTTGTAACAGCTATTTAAATCTATTGTATATTCTGTATTTATTGTATATCTTTATCTTATTCTTATAGTTATCGTTACCTTATCCTACATTATGCTAATCAGTCCTCGTCATCGCTTTCATCATCGTCTCCGTTGTCCCTGACATTCCATTGACAACTGATATCCCATCTGCTGCCCTTGGCATTGATACTAACGTACTTGACAAACTTCAACACCAGTGGGTCCCGCAAAATCAATGTCATCAGGTTCCATTTACATTGACTGGTGTATAACACGGAATCATCGTTGCTACTACCTGAACGGTAAACTGCTGGATCGTCCTCGGTCCCTTCTTCCGCAACCATACAGAGCTCGTACCCTCCAAACTCACCACTTTCCCAATTCTGCTTTTTGACGGCACTTGGAGTCAAATTAAACGTAGCTTCAAGTAAACAGTCCATTTCTTGTTCATTACGAGCCACGTCTTTATCGATAGTGGTGGCCAAAAGGAAATCTTGTCCAGGACGGAATCTTCTAATCAAAATTTGGTCTGAAGTTGGAATGACTCCGGTAACGGCAAGCAACCATTTTCTGAAGGCATTCAGCTTGAAGAAAGATGCTATATCGATCAACTTAGTATCGGCATCGCCAAATTTATTGCCATTGCCATTGATATTGCCATTGCCCTTGCTTGAGTTCAAAAGCTTAAAGTTAGGCAACTCCTGTGGCCCTATTTTGCTGAGCTTAGTAGATTCTTTGGTAGGATAAAAAGGTGATTTACCGTCAATGTACATGTATCTCTGCTTTAATGACGGGATAGCCACTTTCCATGGATGGGATACCTGGGTAGAAAGCTTTGGAGTTTCTACTTCCAATTCTTCATTGGTAAGTGCAGATCTAAGAGAATCAGAGTATTCGTCATTCAAAAGCGATGTGATCTCTACAACGGATTCCTTGGTGAATTGGTCCTGCAATAACTTCAAGTTGGCTTCACTCAAGTAAGCAGGGTTTAAGAACTTGCCCAAATACGCCCAATCATCCTTGCTAAACGCCTTCAAACATTCATCAATTTGGGTCTCCCCAATGTCATCTCTGATAAGCTTAGGGAAATCATAGTCTTGAACCCCTTTGCTCTGCAACAGTTGGAGGGTACTCTTGGCCTCGGTGGCCTCCTGTTCGCCTTCTATGAACCCTCTTTCACCCCTTTGTGGGATATGGAACCAGCCTTGGATCAGCAATCTTTGTCTATTCACTCGAACTTCTTCCACCTCGTGGAATGACACTCCTGGCTGCACCGTGAAGAATGCTATCTGGTTGAACTGGGGAACAAGCTTGCACAGGTAGTCTGTGGCTGGAACGTCAGGTACAATCGATGGGAACAACCTCAAGGCCCCTCCATAGCCTTCTTTCCACTCCTTATCTGGCTCAGGCAAGTATAAGATGAAACTGACTCTTCTCAGGCCAATGACATCGTCGTGGGTAAGCAAATGGCACCCTTTGTTGTAGGTATTGATCAGCATATCGGTCTTGACCCCAGACAACTCGCCTGACCCGGTAACTCGACTTATGACGTCCCTAAACTCCTGGGAGTATATGGCAGCTCTAAGTTTGGATAAAGAAGGCAATCTCAGCAAGTCATCCCAGTTAAGACCTGAAAGGTTGGCCAAGTCCCCCAGCTGGAACACCTTATAGATATCGGTTTCCTTCTTGGTGAAGGCGATTTCACTCAAGACTTCTTTCCTGACCAGACGGAGCAATTCGTCGTTCATCAACTCGGTGATAGTACCCCAATGATAAGGCTCGGCCGTAGCAATTGATTCCTTCATGGTTTCTTGGAACTCATCGGCCCAGATTTTATCATTGAAGAACTTCTTGATTTCTTGTGATTTATAGGTGATATCGGACTTTTTGGCAGCCCCAGACTCGTCCACACTGGTCCTGTTAGCCTCCTGATGTGTTCTCTTACTCATAATTAACCTGAGTTATACCTTTCCCTTATTTTATCGAAGCAGGTCTACAACCTCGTATAGCAGGGCTGAATTTTTCAGTTCCACTTAAGCGCCCCGCGATGAGCCGACATGAGACCACTCTAGGGCCGATCAGGTGACAATAGCATCCGGTGTTGAAGGGCCGCTGCCACTGAGAGGCGTACAAGCTGGCCACGAGCCTATCTTAGAGCATTCATTTTAAATGTATGACTGGTAAGTGAATTTTTGCGTCTCCATCTAAGAGAAGCAAAGCAAGTAAACGGTGTGATACAAAGCAACCTGGTCAAGGCATGTTAAGGTAAGCACAAGAATCACCTGCGAAAAGAGAAGCAGCATGAGAACGAAGGTTGGGAGGAATAAGATGATGGCTGAAAGGAATAAGATCTAAGGTGAAAGGATTAGAGGACCTGACGAGGATAAAGAAAAGCAGAGTTGCCAACGATGAAGCGAGTGGGTCGCTGAAGATGAAGGTAGAGGAAGTTTGAAAGTATATCATCGATTACGACTTCTTATGGCCATACATAGAGATCAAGCACGTGAGTGTTCACATGCAAAACTACACGTGCTGGGCTTCTCCTTCACCTTCCGTATTGTGCCTGGCCCATTTTCTTTCTCTTTTATAATATGCCCGGAAACGGCCTCAGCAGACGTGCAGCATTGTTTGGGGATTACAGATTGTGAGTGAATCTAAGAGAGGAGACAATACATATGGATACGAAGAGGAATATTCTCGGATCCTGGTACAAACTCCCCGACCTTCAATAACATATCAATCTATATAATATTGGATACAAGTCGCTACTTGGCAGATAGAATGCTCAATGAACCCTCAATGAACGTTCAACGAACACCCAACGAGCCTCCAGAAGTTACTCATAATCCTCATAATCTCTACCACTTGCATGAATTTTTTTTTCCTCTGACTCAATTTAGTGCAATGGGAAGCGAAAGAGAATCCCCAGCTAAGGAAGACAGACAAGCTCACCAAGAGGAGATTACAAGAACTCAATAACACATTTCCAGTATAGGGGAGAATCAGTGTACACATGTGAAACGTAATAAAGTAGACGACGACAGATCTACGAAGATGAACGTGTAAATTCTATAGATAGATAACTACTGCTCCTCTTAGTATTCTGCTGTCCTGTCAACTGGGCTGGAAACATGGGTTATTGTTGTGGTCCCTTATATGCAGGCCGCTTAGGTCGACAATAATTAGCATACCACGAAAGCACCTAAAACAGGGATAATCGGCTTGAAAATAGTGTCTCAGCAATACCACCGATGGCATACACTGCATAGTCGCTTTTGTTTTAGCGAAAACTGTTCACCTACAGCCAAAACTCGTCGTCTTTTGTTTGCAACTATTCCCAGCGGCGGCCCACTAAAATCACCTTCCGGCACGTGCAATCACAGTAAAACAGTGTCGAACATTTCTTTTCTCTGAGTCATGGTTACCTGCGGCCTGCAGACAAGCACAATCACCTTCCTTTTCCAGCAGAAAACCGATAAAATCAAAAATAAAATAGAATAAATTAAAAAGGCCGGAAATTTTCCAAAAGCCAAAGCCCACAGAAATTTTGGATAAGAGAAATAACAACTTTAGACAGAGTCCCATTTCAATGTCGCTTGCCCATTCATATAATTCCGTATTGGATCTCCAGTCAGAAAGAGGCTGGATCGTCCAGAAGTTCGGAGGAACCTCCGTCGGCAAATTCCCCGAAGCCATAGTCGATGATATCGTGAAAGTATATTCCCAGAAGAACAGAGTCGCCGTGGTATGTTCCGCCAGATCACTGCAAACCAAGTCTGAAGGTACCACCCTGAGACTCTTACGATCAGCCGAGTTGGCCCAGGATGGCTCCGATTACTCAGATATAATATTGGCTATTGAAAATGACCATGTTTCCAATGCCCAGGCCAAGATCTCTTCTCCTGATTTACAAGCCAAACTCGTAAACGACACTTTAAAGGAAGTCGAAAGAGCCAAAGAATTACTCAAGGCCTGTCAAGTTATCGGGGAGATTTCTCCTCGTACCAACGACTTGATCATGTCTATCGGTGAAAAGCTCTCCTGTCTCTTCATGGCTGCTCTTATGAACGATAGAGGCGTCAAGGCAGAGTACGTTGATCTTTCTGAAATCATCCCATTGGACTACGATTTCTCCAAGGGGTTCAACGAAGAATTCTATGCCTTCTTAGCCACGGAATTGGCCAAGAGATCCTTCGGTGTCGATGAAGGCGCTGTACCTGTCTTAACTGGTTATTTCGGTACTGTCCCTGGTGGTCTCTTGAACGGAGTCGGTCGTGGTTACACTGATCTCTGTGCTGCCCTTGTGGCCGTGGGAACCCTGGCTGATGAATTGCAGATCTGGAAAGAAGTCGACGGGATCTTCACCGCCGACCCTAGAAAGGTTCCCAACGCCCGTCTCTTGGACAGTGTCACCCCGGAAGAGGCCAGTGAACTCACCTACTACGGTTCTGAAGTTATCCATCCTTTCACCATGGAACAGGTCATCAAGGCCAAGATCCCGATCAGAATCAAGAACGTCGTGAATCCAACTGGGTCCGGGACCATCATATACCCAGATAACGTCGGAAGAAGAGGGGAAGAGACTCCTCCACATCCGCCTATTGCATTTGAAACCCTTTCTCCAAGATACATCCAAACCCATAAACGTCGTTCCGCCACCGCCATCACCGCCAAGCAGGACATTGTTGTCATCAATATACATCTGAACAAGAAGACGCTTTCCCACGGGTTCTTGGCCCACATTTTCACCACCCTTGATAACTATAAGTTGGTGGTGGATTTGATCTCTACCTCGGAGGTCCACGTTTCTATGGCCCTTCAAATCCAATCTGACCAGGAACCACTGCTTCGTCATGCTCTTCTGGAACTCAACAAGCAAGGTACCGTCGACGTCACCAGACAGATGACTATCATTTCTTTGGTCGGCAAGCAAATGGTGAACTTCATTGGAATCGCCGGGAACATGTTCAAAGTCCTTGCCGATGAAAAGATCAACATCGAAATGATCTCCCAGGGGGCCAACGAAATAAATATCAGTGCTGTTATCAATGAAAAGGATACCCTTCGAGCTCTTCAGCTGATCCACGCCAGGTTGCTTGAAGGCAAGCCTACTGAAGAGGGCAGTGCAGTTGATTTGAGATTAGAAGCATTGAAAGTTGGCCAATAGATAGATATATAGTTATAGATAGACGGTATACATAATAATATAAAAGTTAATAAAGATTTAATATAAGATTTAATAGAAAAGTTATACTAGATGTAATACAATTAATATCGAGTCACATATATTGAAAATACGACATGTTTAGATGTCAAAATCACCGTCGGCCTTCTTGGACTTACCATCTCTTAAACCTTCAAGGTCTTTAGCCAATCCACCCAATAACTCGCTGGCCAATTTGTGGTAGGCTAATTGAGCTTGAACCAATTCCAACAATTCTTCCAATGGCTTGGCGTGATCCAAGACGTTTTGCATCACATTGATGGCATCCTCGACGGTGCTAGCGAATTCATCTTCAGCTCCTTCCATGGCAACACGAAGAGCAGGTTCCTTGGCTGGGTTAGTACTGTTGGCCAAGGCTCTACGAGATAAATCATAATCAACTCTTTTGGCGTCAACTTTCTTCTGTATGGAATTACTTTGAGCGATAAGTTGTCTTAAAGTGATTTGAAGTGGTTTATTGAAACGAGAAGAGATCAATTGATCTTGTGAAATTCTAGCATTACCAATTTTACCGATAACTTCAGAATAACTCAGAAGAGCTTGGAATGAAGGATCAGTTTCCGGGGTAGTCAACTTCAGAGGATCAGTGGCACGAGATAAGGCATGATATAAAGTCTTTGGTGGCTTATAACCTGTTTGTGGATTAACTAAAGCAGCTTGTGCTTCAGCTGGAGTGGTGGCCTTGGACAACGAAGACACTCTAGTGGAAATGTTTTGACCTAATTCACTAAACAGTTCTTGAACGTTCAGTGGGTAATCGTACGATTCAGTTTCGTAGGTACCAGAGATCTTCAAGATATTCTTATATAATACTTCAACGTCGTTACATCTCTTTGATAATTCAAGGTATTCGGATGGTAATTGGGAAATATCATCTTGTGAGATGTTTCCAATCTTTTCTTGAACAATTCTAGCTGAACGTTGAGCGAAAGGGATAAATTCAGAATTCAATTCATTAGACACTCTGTCCCCAAAGGATTTGAGGTCTTTGGTGAAGTTGGAGAAGTTAAATGACATCTTAATTATTTTGTTTTTGGTATCAATGAATCACACAAAAAAAATACTCGAATTAAAACGATAGAATTTCCAATTAATTTGAAATAATTAATCTAAACGGAGTCTTACTTTGGATAGCTTGTTTATCCTTAATCTTTCTGCTTCCCAAAAAGTAAAAACTTAATTTTTTTTTTAAAAAACTCAGAAAATGGCGGTAAAAAATGGTTGTAAAAATTAGTTGTAAGGGGCGAAGGAAAAACGGGAGGCAAGGGGGGCGTCTGGCGCGTCAGTGTCACGGGAGCGGGACAAAACATGCTGCATATTTTTTGCAACACTTTTAAATTCCCATTCTTTTATATTTTCTATCATTTTTTAATTATATTTCTATTGTTTAATCATTTTTTTACAGCCAAAATATTTGCAACACTTTCTGCCTTCTCCAAACAAGATGTATCCTCTTTCTCCTCTGACTACATTTAATTAGTGCATATTTGAATATTTTATTTGATCATATGTGTAAAATGTCCTTTTTTGTAATGTTAGAACATCTGGGTGTAGATTATATAATACTAATATAACATTGAAAACCACTTTATTCAGTGATTCCTTTTTGTACACTAAAACTCAAGACCTTTACTGAAGAACTCATCAACAGCGTTTACAAAACGAAGACCAGCTTCTTTCAACTCTTCATCATTATTGGCTGGAGCGTATGTGATTCTGTAGAAATTGGATCTTTCTTTAGAAAACTCCTTATCTACAGCCATGTTGGCTCCAGGAACAACACCAACTCCAAAAGCCTGTAACTTCCAATTGAGTAAAGTGATTTTGGCCTTATGGTCTACATCTTCTGGGAGCTTGATATGGACCGTAGCAAACATTCCTGCTTCAGGGTCAATTACATCAATATCTCCCTTTTTATAACTGCTGGATTCATAAATAGTCTGCAAGAGAATATCTCTACGGTGGGAATAAGCGGCTCTTAACTTCAAAATCCAGCTAATCCATCCATCAACTCCCTTAAATTTCTTTTTAATAACATTTTGAACTATAATCTGTGAAGGTCCCGGTGGTGATTTCCCTGAAACGTTGGCATAACTGGCAATGGTTTCGGTGACTGCTTTTGGAGCTACAATAAAACCAAGTCTCAAACCAGGGGCGAACACTTTTGAAAAAGTTTCCACTCTAATGACTCTTCCAGTGGTGTCAAAAGTCGCGTATGAAGGAGCCAAATGGTCCTTCAAATATTCATCAACATCTAAGAAATTATCTAAAGTAACAAAAGGTTGCGGAGCCTTATATTCTGGAAGAGTAATGTATCCGTATGGATCATCTTCAAGGATAAGAAGATCATGCTTTTCAGCTAAGGCGTAAATCTTCTTTCTAGCAGATAAAGGTTGAGTGAAACCAGTTGGATTTTGACCACTAGGGATAGTGTAAATAGCCTTTGGTTTCTTTAAGCCTGGTTTCAATTTTTCCCAGTTATCCAATAAGTTTTCCAAGTACTCAATATTAACAGAAGCCTTACCGGATTCTTCAGCAAGGGTTAATTGGAATGGAACAGCGATAGCCTTACGTTCATGAACGTAGTTTAAGAATGGAGAAAAAGTGAATTCTTCAACTAAAATAACATCGTCAGCGTCAAGTAAGACTTCAACGGCTTTGTTCAAACCATCACCAGCTCCACTAGTAATGATTATATCCCAGTCCGGATAAGCAGGTGGGTGTACCCTAGAAATAAATTCGCGAACAAAGCTTCTAAGTTGGGCCATCCCTTGCAATTCCAGGTATTGTAACCCTTGTTTAAGTCCGATATAACTAGGATCTTCAATACTACTAACAGAGACTACATCAGATTTTGCTCCAATACCGGCATTATTAGAGGAACCAAGACCAAGATTTTCAAGCAGGGCGTTTGTGATTGGAAGAGCTTTCAGTTTTTGGAAAGGATATTCGAGTACACTAATATCCAATTGATCTACGGGGAAAAACCCATAATTGGGCATACCCCAATGGAGAGGTAAAGTGGCAGGATGTGGTTTGAATCCTTCAGGTGGACTACCAGCTGGACCATCGGAAAAATGGGATATAGTTCTGGAAGTGGCTCTTTTAGAGAGTAAGTGTTGGTGTGGATAAGTAACGGTCATAATTATTAGTAATCAGATTATCCTCGAAAACGCAGCAGATCAAAAGATAAAGATAAGGATAAAGACGAAATTCGATTTTTGATCTGAACTTCAAAATAAAAGCTTCAAAACTATTATCAAAAAAAATGTTATCTATAGTTTAATGATATCCGATACCAAATATCGAAATTTTGAGTGGAGGGTGGGGTTTAATTTTACTAGATTTTAAAGTGTTTCGTGATGAAACAGGAACGCAGCCTTTTATATTTTCTCAAACTAGCTAATCAATTACCGGGCCTTATCTGCGTCACACGAAGAGGGGCAGGAATTAGGAGGGAATGGCTCACGAAACAATAGAGGTGGAATATCCAGAATAGTAAATATTCGCGACAAATGGAACCTTAGCTTATCGTATGAAGTGGGTCCTGTTGCCTGTCAAAGGTTGGTGGCAAAAAAAAGAGATAAACGCTAAGTTAAGGGGTTAACGGCTCTTTTCTAAATATGGGGGCTTCGTTATCAGCTATTCGCAGTCAGATCTGATTCTAATCGGATCGAATTGAAGTTGAATCAAATTAACGGTTTGGAAGAGCTTTTTTTAAACTATTTATATGTTTCTATGGCTTCTTTCTGTTAATCTCCACACTGATCTCACAAGGCATTTTCCACATATTATTTCGTCATTTCATCTACTAGCAATTTACTATGCAAAATGCAAAATGAAAAATGCAAAATGTTCCTTTACTTACTCCTCACTCGGCTTTTACTACCTACAGTTTCATTAATTTGTCAGCTGTGGCGTACTAGGGCCGCCATACTGTAGTACTCTATAACTGGATAACAATATAAAATACTAGCGTATATATCTGGTATCTGGTATATTACAATAGGTGTATATTGCACGTTGACAGTGATGATCTTAGCCAGAAACTTCTTTGCCATAACTGTGGACATTAACACAGTTCTTCCCACTCAAAGTGTATATATTGTCTAAGTCATTTAATTGCCGACTACTGCACGAAATAGTAGACATAAACTCAACTGCAATAAGTTCTACACAGCGTAACCACTTCCACTACCTCCACTACTGCCACTGCCACTGCCATTACTGCAGCATAGTACCATAGCTCTATCAGATCATTGTTTGTCGGTCAACTTTGATTCAACTCAGTACTTATGTCGGACATTGGCCGCATTCGGTTCACCAAATGTTTGCCGATAGAAGTCCCCATACTTAAGTTTGTGCCGTGCATCGGTGACAATGACGCTATTTCCGCGATATTATTAAACACGGAGGATGCAGCAGAAATCACACACGAAGATGTAAGATAACCATGAATCACCCTTTAGGTTACAACAAGATCTCTACAAAATCTAATTTTAATGTTAACCATTTTTTTTATTCCTCTACTTAGTCTATATCTCCACCCGGTTATATTTCGTCGTCCAAGTACGACTCCAATTGACATTGCTTGTATTCGTCTATCGCCGACACCACCGTCTCCTTGGCAGCTTTAAATGTTTCCATCACTGCTTCTCTACTTTCTGCGCTGTTGTCGCTGGTGTAGTAGTTTACGTAAGCTTCTCTTTTCGCTAGTAAATCATACTGTTTAAGTACACGTCTAAGAACCTGGGTTATCAGAGTATTATTTGATATTTGGACCCCAGCAAACTTCCCATCAGGATTACCAGAGAGTGCAACAAATACCAGCTTTGTTGCCCATGGGACAAATTGAACCCTTGATTGAGCTTTTATTATACCTCTTTTAAGTTCATTTTGATTAGATTTTCTCGGTAAAAAATCCAAAATTCCAAGATATTTAGGATTCACTACATTAGTATGACTACTGCTAACGCCGCCATTATTAACCCGATTTAATTTAAATTTATCACTGCAAAGCTCTAGTAAGATATCATGTTCGTTTTGTCCAGAAGAAATTCTAGGAGCCACCAGGGACGTTAAAAATTTCAAATCTGGAGTTGGCACTAAGCTTGATAACACAGCTTCGTACAGCAGATACATAAAAGTTGGGAATCTTAAAGGGTTCAGAACTGTAGCTGAAACATGAGCTATCAATTTATTAGCTCCAGCGTAAGCCAGTGAATCTTTCATGCCATATAAATTATTTTCTATACTAGTAAGAGCATCATTATCAAATACAAATGTAGCCAGAGAAAACTCTATAAGTCGTTGAAGAGTTAAAACGGTATTATACGGTTGAACTACAACGTCCAGGGCTCTTTCAGACAGAGGGAACACCAGGAATGTCGGGACAAGTTTTTTAGGGAATCTATCAGCAAGCAATTCCATCATCATCAGCCCCACACCGGCACCAGTTCCTCCAGCTACAGAATGAAAGAGTTGGAAAGCACTTACTGAATCACATTTATCACATTCTCGATCAATCAAATCGATGATCAACTCTGCATTTTCATTCCCATAATTATATCCATGTCTCCAATTATTGGCAGCCCCGTGACCATTGGGGGATACATGAACTGATCTAGATGAAAACATTGGTAAATTAGACATCGATTTGGATATCACTGACGGTTCCATATCGATTAACACAGATCTAGGGGTATATTTGGTGTTTGTTGATGAAGATGAAGACTCTGAAGGAGTGAAAAAAAGTTCTGAATGGCTCGGGATTGGGCCCAGAGAAAGAGAATTGGATTGATATCCAGAAGATTCATCAACCATTTCTTCTTGAGTTGCCACGGTTCCATCTGGATTGATGCCATGGTCGGCAGCAAGTTTTGTCCAGTATTCAAGGCCCACTTGGTTCCCACATTGGCCCGCGTGTAAAGAAATGACTTGTCTATATGTTAGTATATCGATCTAGCAGCTAAATGAATCCTTATTCTGCTCGATACATACCCTGGCATGATCAGTTATTTGATCTTGTTTGGCAGACTTTCTTTGTTTACCTTTTTGATTTTTTTGATTTTATTTTTATTTTTAATAGGCAATTTTGGCGTTTGTCCATATGCAGGATATGCGAACATGGGAAGTATAAATTAGAGGAGATCCCATTTTGCAGCACAAAGTAAAATTAGCAGCCAAAAGAGTTGGAAGGAGTAGAGTCAACATGTAGCTTTGGAATGGCTAGAGTTAGTTAAAATATATACAATAATAATATTTATTAAATAGTTTATGTTGAATTTTAAGTATTGATATACGCTACAGGCAGGTATTTATTGACATTTTTATTAATGAAATAGCACTAATCGAAAGTAAAACAGTAAAAAAATACAAACCGAAATTGAAATCTATAAACCAGTGAAAGGTAATAGAAGCTCTAATGAGTGTACAGAAGTATAAAATCTGGAAATTTAATAAAATATAATATAAAAAAAAGTAATGAATAAACACAGTGGTCTATTATCATTAATAAGGAATGTCATCAATCATATGTTAAACGGTATATATGCAATCAATAGCTCACATAGTTTTCTTTATTTGGAGCTAGCTTGATCAATTATGACATTAAAGTTATCGTGAGGGATATTTGTAAGGTTTTTTTTCTTTTTTTAAAATTTTTGTACTAGCAAAACTTTTAAAATTAATAGTTGTAAGATCTTCTCTTTCTTCTCTTACAGTTGCTACCACCGTTAGCAGTGGTGGTGATAGTAATAGCAGTATTGGTTGGGGTAACAAAAGTCAATGTTGATTGTTGAGTAATGGTAGTGGTTGGTGGACCAACAGCCAGGGTAACAGAAGAACCATCACAGTTACCGAAAGCGGCAGCAAAAGCATTAACAGCAACAGTCTTCAAGGTATCGAAATTGAAGAATTCTTTGAATAATGATGGGATCAATCCTGAGTCCTTAACGGCACTAAGAACGTCAGATAAAGAAAGAGCACCAGACTTAATAATGGCAGAAATCAAAGAACCACCGTAAGAAAGGAAACCTTTATCAGTGATTAAAGCCTTGACAACAGAAGTAGCAAGACCAGAGTTCTTCAAAGAGTCAACTAAGTTGGCAACAATTCCATCTACAGTACCTGTAGAAGTAGCAGATGGAACAGCAGAAGAAGTGTCTCTGGCGACAAGTTCGTTATATCTTTCGTTATAATTAATGATAGTGTCTCTCTTGGATAACTTACTTTCGATCTTTCCAATCAAGTCATCAATGTAAGAAAGAGCCAACTTATAGATTTGAGTGTAGAAGTCACAGTCAGAAATCAAACCTTCAATAACAGAGTTGATAAGACCGGAATCAACAAGACCCTTCAATAAGGTATCCAAGTTAATTAAACCAGATTTTAAAACGGAAACAATAACATTGGTGACAGTTTTACTTAAAGTTGGGCTTTCAACAATTGCTTCAATAAGTTTTGGAGCAACACCGGATTCAGAAATGGCAGCCAAGATTTCAGTAACAGTTTGATATTCTCTCTTTTCAAGATCTTCTGGAGACATCAAGTCACGTTTAGATTGGAAGTGTTCAATATCAGCGAGGGCAAGCTCTAATCTGTTTATGTCTCTTTGAGTAAGAGCAGAATCGGTAGTTGGAGTGGCAGCGAATGAAGAACCGGCAAGGGCTAAAGCCAAAGCGGTGGTAGTGACAGAGACCTTCATGATATTAATAAAAAGAGTGTATTATTCGGTGGAAGAAAAGGGATATTTTCTTTATTGGTTGATAATAAATAATAAAACAAAAAGGAAACTATTTTAAAAATGAAGATCTTCCTCCTTTATATGTGTTTTTGCAAAGTTAAACTTTTATAGACTAACTTTATCAATGATGCAGAGCCCGGTTCCTGGAAACATAAAGTTTAGTGTTGCGACCCATTCGCCAACAGACCTTAACCAAGATTTCATTTCCTATTCAAGTGAATTGGCTTATATTGATACATTGTTTCATTTAACGAGTCTAGTTAGAGGTTATATTCGATGAAATAGATGTTGCCTATTTGGGAAATTTTTGCAGTCGCAACCTAATGGAGAAGTGCAATGTTTCCAATTTAGGAAATGGAGTTGCAACGAAAATGTGTTTTTTTTTTTTGGTAGAGGAATTATGCAGTGTCCAGAAGCGTAGTCAAAAAGTTATGCTAACCACTTCAAATAGTGAGTTCAAATATTTGCATACACATCTCCTACTTTGCCAAAAGAAGTTATAATAGGAGGTATACGATAATAATAATAATGATAATATTAATAATAATGAGAAAAAGTACCGTCTATTATTGGTCGGAATTCAGTTATCGGCACGGATAGTTACTACGGAAAAAAGTGGCTTTGGGCATAAAAAATCATACATTAACATAAGGACTCTAAAATAAGTAATTGTCCCAACAGAATAATCGAAAGTAATTAAGGGCATTTGAGAGATTAAGAGGAGTAAAGTGTATCAAAATTCTAAGGATATAGCCATTATGTTATTAACAGGTGTCGTTGTTAAACTTTACTATATATTTGTTTTGGATTTAAGTTTCAAATCCCGATCCAGGTCTAATTATTAAACATAGTCTAAATTCCCTAAACTTTAGTTTTCTTACACAAACGAGTAATTGTGTGTTTTTCTTCAGTTACGTTCCTTCAGGCAGCTAAGCCTATGGCCATTTTCAATTTAAGCTATACCCGCATTAGGAAATTTTTCAGCTGATGCGATCTAGAAGGTGGGGAAAGTCAAAACCATTGAACGTTGAAATTTCTTAGGATAGGTATGAAATTGGATCTATGCCAATAAAAAAGCAGCAGAACACAGACCAAGTCTCTGAGGTGGTGGTGGGCTGTCAATAACCTATAATCTAGGCTCTAGTGTAATAGTTCCGTCATAAACATGTATAGGATTCCTATTTCGATCTCGATTTCTCGTACCCCAGGAAATTGAAAAATTAAAGAATTACTCAATAGAGTCAAAAGCTAGAGAGAGGCAACTGGGAGATACACAGGGCTTCTTGTATAGAATTCTCCAAATGGAAGTGAAGCACACAATCCCGTCCGTTTATGCAGAAACACAATAGAGTTCAAAGTTAAAGGGAAAAATTCCATCTATTTGGGGTAAATAAGCCATCTTCTTGGGGTAAGGATCTATCTTTTTGTCTAATACTTATTACGGTAATATAGGAGAGCCAAGAAAAAAAACGATATTGTGATACTTCAATTTTCTACTAATATTTGCAGAATCGCTGAATGAGAAACAAGATGAGTAGTAGTTAAATGTTCATGAACGTGTGATATATATTGGAATTTTTGCTACATTCGTCACGGGATGTCCAAACACATGTTCTTTAGTCGGCATGAATGTCACACTACAGGAAAGTAACACCATTTTGTATGAGGCAGTTTTATGAGAGATTTATGAGAATTATGAGATTTCTTGGGATTTATGAGATTTCATGGCATTTCATGGGATTTCATAAGTTTTTATGTGAGTTATGGGATTTTATAGCGAGGCTTTCCAAGTAGCCGAGGGATCCGGGAAAAGGAAAGCCTACGCCATAATACTAAAGGAAAACTTGTGTGCTAGGTAGAAACGAACATACAAGGTAGCTGGCGGAAAAAATATATGTGACCTGGGAACACTGAAATATCATTCCCGCAGGTATTGTTACTACATAGAAATTAAAGTTTAGTAGATATCAGATAACAGTGCCACAACGAGATCTTGAAGCTCTTAAGATTAAGATTAAGATTATGCACCAGAGGTAAAGTTGGTGAGATTGGGTGATATCGCTTGGAGTGGATGGATCAGGTAATTGAAGTAGGGGGTATATCATTTGAAGTTGGATTAGCGATAATGGGTCACACCGTTTTCATTCCAGCCAGGGCATGGTGTAATCCAGGCAGGGCCATTCGTACAGTAAGAGGTGATATGCACCCAGCATGAGGCAGTAAGAAGCAGTGAAGAAGTGAAGAACAGAAAAAACAAATAACAGCGGGAATAAAGGTTAGATCACTGCAGATCACTGCTAGTATAGAGGAGAGGACCATAATCGCAAGCAGATAGAGAGAAAACAAGAGGAGGACAAAGCTTAAATAGGGAATCTTATAGGGTGTGCAGCGGATATAAAATAAAGCAAAATATAAAGCGAACAATTCAGTCCCGACGGAGGAAACATGATTAACCGAACCGACCAACAATAGCAGCAAGCACAAACCTTACCGATTCCGTATACACGAGCCTTACTGATTACAGATTACACATATATTGAATGATTTCCAACTTCACTGGCTCACGTATGGACTTGTCAGTCTGGTGTGAATGTCCCACAGGACCACCTTCTCAGAAGAAACTGTTAGCGATGGCAGCGACGGCCAAGGAGCTTAAATAAAATTACACAATGAGACAACACAGCGGCAAGCAAGCAAATTTAAACGCTCCCACATCTTACATCTAACCAGCCGTCTTCCACAGTTGCAGTTAATCCGATAGGAGCATCAGTGGCCTATCAATGTAACTGTAAACAACACCCACAGGACACAGACCACGGCATACCACAACTCATCTAATCTGTACGACTCTCTCATCTACACTCTAACTCACACATCAAAGCTCTCTAACTCAGACTCTCTAACTCACTCCAACTCTAACTCTATCTAACTCATTCTCAGTTGCACCCCTTCTAGCCCTCGCCTTCTCCCTCTCCCCACCCTTGGCTCACTGCATCTTCCCTTAATCTCCTATTTTCTTCCGTCATCTTCCCCGGCTTATCGCTCAATCACCGTCCCGCCTTCTTCAGCTGATCTCTCCGCGCCCTACCGTAAACTGTAAATCTTCTAATATCTCTTCCCTTTTTAGCCTTCTATTACGCCCTTCTAAAGTAGTTTTTGTGCATTTCATTTTATTTTCATTTTATTTCCATTTATTTTATTTCATTTTATTTTTTTTGTAATCTTAAGAGACCTTCATATTTCTAGGACCCCAGCGGACAGAATAACAGGCAACGTACGGGTTATAGCGGTACTGGGAATAGATAATCTCTTGTTACGGTTACTCAATTGCACAAATTTTTCAATCACCTAGAAATAAAACCACCTTGCAACTTTCCGATTTCGATTTCGTTTCGTTTCATTTTGTTTCGTTTCGTTTTCGTTTTCGTTTACCCGTTGCTGCCATTTGCAGTCATTTCCAAACTTACAAAAAAAAAATCAATAACAACCTATCACCTAGATGAATTGGTTATATGTAGCATTAGCTATCCCAATATTCATATATTTGGTGCTTCTCTTTGTCATCAACAATGTCCCCAAGGTCAAAGTTAAAGGCTTTGGTTGGTTGTGCTTGAAGAAGGTCACTATCTCCACCAAGAATGTGAAAATCCTGTTCCGATCCGTTGGAATTAGATTGAATCTCTTCAGAGAGTCCAGCTCTCCGTTCAAGTACTTCCATTTGGAATTCAAGGGCACCAGGATCCGTCTCTTGAAGCCAGCTGCTGCCAACTTGGACTTCGACTCCGACATTAAGAAGAAAGGCTCATCCTCGGGAGATCTCCACAACCACCATGAAAACGATTTTGATTCTGATTCCGATTCCGATTCTAATACGGAATGTGATGCAAACCCTACTTCTAAAAACTTTAATAGAACCCTTTCCTTCCTGGTCAATAAACGACTCTTTGAATTCGTCTTTATCAATAAGTTGATCAACCAAGTCCTCATTCATTTCTTCCAATCCAGTATTGAAATTGAAGGGTCCCAGCAGAAGATTATTTTCGATTATATCCGTTTGGAAAACTCATATTTCATCGATGGCACCAACAGGTTCATCTTCACCGTCTACAACGGTTACTTGGAAGACGAAGGAGACAAATTGAAGGAAGAACTGATCAAGTTCATCAGAACCAGTGAATTCGTGGTCAAATTCGATACCACCGTGGACACCAATCCAAAGACCCCTACTAAACTGGATATCAATTTCCTGAATTTCATTGTTACTTTGAGTTTGGGGAAATTGAATATCCCCTTGAACGATTTACGTAGAATCTTTAAAATCTTCAAGGAGAACCATAAGGTGATTTCTTCCAATAAGTCTCCAGATACAGATTTGGATAGAAGAAATAAAAAGAAGGCCCTTGAAGATTTCTCCATTCTTATCCAGAATGTGTTCCATTCTTTCGATATCAAGTTTGAAGATTTCAGGTTGACTTGTAACGATCTAGACTTGAAGATCTCCAACATTTCCAGTTCCATTGAACGTAATTCCAAGGGGAGAGTGAAATTCCAATTCCATTTGGTTTCCACCAGATTATACCATCAAGAGTCATCCTGCTTTGAATTACCATCTCTTTCACAGATCTTTGAATACACCGTGGAAAACTTCACTTGTGCCATTGCTCTGATTGTTCATAAGCAAGATACCGATGCAGCTGTTAACTTATTGGAACGTTTAATGATCACTGGTCCAGTATTCAATATCTACTACGATCAAATCCAAGCAATCTCCAATAAAATAAGCAATAACTTGAAAGACAGTGGTGATGGTGGAGATGAAGATGGAGAAGGAGAAGTGGCGGTGGAAAAAGTACATTCAATTCAAAGTTCAGAGAACTTCAAACAAATGTTGCATAAGAAGGCCAAGAGAAAGGCAGCTCAGAAGAAGAAAATAGCTAAACTTTTAACGTTCTTGGGTGAAATATCTTCAAAATTCACCCTTGTAGATATGAAAGTTGTCATTCATTTACCATCTGGTCATGATGAATTCCGAAGAGGTGATCCAGAAAACTTAACCATTGCTGGATATCTTTCCAGTCTTTCGTTGAAATTCTTATCGAGTGCTAGAAACTCAAATTTATCGGGTATATTTAAAGTAAAGAATTTACGGGTTAATGTTTTCGAAAATACCATAAATTTGAATAAATTCACTACGATTCTTAACTATTACACTACTCGGTCGACTATTTCGACCAAATTTGTTTTAAATACAATTCAAATCACAAGTATAAATGAAGCTATTTTCCATTTGGCTAGACGTATACGGAATTGGCAGAATATCAATTTCAATAAATCATATGCCGAAAAATTGAAGTATGCTTCCAATAATACATTCTTAAATAAGTCATCGTCTTCAATACAAGTTAATGATAATGAAGGTGAAGGTAATGGTCTCTCCGAACAGGAGAATGAAAAGGTTGAAGATATGGCAATCAAGATCTTTGAAGCTGTTCCTGAATACATTTCCAAGATCAAATTTGATTTGACCAATTTTAAAGCAGATATTGTATGTAAAGATGGGTTACCTTCGGTGATTGTTTTCGACCCAGAATTAAATAAAGATTTGGATCTTTCTGATTTCAAAATTGGGGTTTCTCTTAAAGTCACGAATTTATATTTCAGATTCAGTCGTTCTAGTAAAACGGTTAAAGGTGGTGTAGGGTTGTTGGAAGCATTCACTCTTACCGATTACAGCGATGAAGGACCAGAATTATTTAAAAATAACAAGTCAGATGAAGATAAAGCAGAGGAAGATGACGCCGAAGAAGTGGAAGCCAACGAATCTGATTTCAGTGAAGATATCAGTGATGTGGAATCGATTGATAGTACTTTCGGTGTAGCAACGTCTAAGATTGAACAAAGAGCTCGTAAGGTTTGTAATATACGTGATATTACGTTTACCAATCAGAATGACGATAAGGATATTGATAAGCTTTTCATTCGTTTACCTGAAGCTGATCTTCGTTTGACGACCTTCCTTTCATTCTGTTCCTTCTATGCGGTCAATCTTCTAAAATTCTTTGGTCCTACTGTCCATAAAGTATGTAGTACCCAAGAAATGGCGGCCCTTTCTGGTCCAAAACGTCATTTGAAATTTGACTTATTTGTTGAATCTGTCACTTGTGTTGTCAGACTCCCCAATCATGTCGAAGTACTTATAGAATTAGATACTATGAGAGCTTTCGGATCTTTGAAGATGATCAGATTTGATTTTGTTCGTTTATACGTTCCTCAGCCACAAACAAAGATATGGTCGAGATTACTTGTTATCAATAACGCTATAGCTGCTCTTGATAAGAACCCTGAAGATGGGTTACTTCAAGTTCAAGTCGATTGTAAAGGGATCAGATTACATATTCCTTTCCAGTTCCCACTTTACACTGTCATTGATAATTTCATCACCTTCTTCAAAGCTATCAAGCAAATTAAATTCAATATTTCATCCCATTTCAAAAATAAACAATTTGGAAGAATTTACCCAGTTGCCCATGATGCTTTGGTTTTCCCATATGTGAAAGTCAAGCTGAAGATCTTGTTACTTACTTTGGATTCCGATCCATTTGAAAATGAACTTAGTCACATCTTTGAAATTGGTAAAATGGCTCAAGATGAAAGATTGAAGCTTCAAGATATGTTTGATCAAAGTGCCGAAAGTTTACGTAAACTGCTGATGGAAGATCGTATTGCACTCAAAACCAATGATCCGGCCTCTGATACATTCAGCTATTCAAGTGGTGGTGAAAACTCACATAATCCTTGGACTCAATTCACTAATATGGTACGCCCACATAGTAAAACACATCATATCGAGGAGACTCTTCCTGACCCCACCAAATATCCATCTGGAAAGCCAATGAGTAAAGAGCTGATTGAAGAACACCTTAAGGAATCCCAAGAAAGATTGAACTTTGTATTTTCTTCTGCCTGGATCAATTCGTACAGAGTATTCAAGCAAAAGAAAGAAGAAAATAGGCAAAGGAAGGTTAATATGGTTTGGAAAGATGAAATGCTTAGTAAATCTATTCGAAGCAAATATGATATTATGCAATACAGTTTGGGGATTCCTATTTTCACCGGTATAATGAGAGATCTTGACTTACAGTTCCTGAAGGCTAGAATTGACGATGTACATCAATTTATCTATGACAATGCTAAGGGTCAACCAAAGAGAGAATATTCAATCCTTGCACCGTTATATCTTAGTTTGAAATGTGGCCTGCTACATTTCTTACTTCGAGATTATCCTCTTCCAGTTTTGCTGTTCCCATACAATACTAGTCTTGATGGCTCACCTGTGTTACACCTTCGGGGGAATATAGTTATTAACGAAACCTTAGTCCAACGGAAAGAAGAAATGAGATACATCTGGGTTCCATTTATGCCAATAGCCCAACCAAGAGGTGTATCATCAGATGGTGTACCATTAGATTGTTTCTACCTGACGTTTGTTGCTAGAACACTTTGCCCTGTGAAATTTGTACTTGATTTACAATGTGATTTGAATAGTGAAAGAGCATGTTCTTTAACATGGTGTAAATCGTATGTAGCTGCACTTCTGGCAACTATGATGGCTTTCGATAATTTTACAAAACCACCTATTGATGATTCTCCGTTAGGTTGGTGGGATAAAATGTCTTTGAATATGCACGGTAAGGTTATTATTAGAATTGCCAATGAATTATGTTTGCATATGAAAGGTCTGTTGAATCCATATAATCTTATCGGTACAGCTTCTGGTTTAGTATTTAGTTGGAAGCTGAATGTAAAACTTCTGATTAACCCACTGGAAAAATGGACCGAGCTTTTAACTGTGGAAAGTGATGATTTTATTCTTGCTGTTCCAAATTACCTGACTCAAGAGCTGTCAACATGGAACTTATTCATTGATAATAGTAGAAGAGAAGATGACGATATATACACTTCTGAAACTCGTAAATATCTGAAACGTATTATGACATTGCTGCTGGGCCAGAAGGTTAGATGGAAACTTGGATTACTTTTTGAAAGGAACATTTTGAAAGACCAGGAAAATGGAATTCCAATTCTTCTGACTGACCAGAAGAGAACTGACAAATTTAAGCCACATTACGATGTTATGGTAACGAATCCTATGTTTGAGTATCACCCTGATTCTTACGATGATTTTAGATCAGATTATATACATTTGGCTATTCTGGTCGAATCTACCGGTGCAAACTCTCATAATGCAATCTTTTTAACTCCAATGACATTTAAATACTTCTTTGATTGGTGGCATATTATGACTAAAGCTGTACTGAATCCAATTCGTTCAGGAGAAATGTTCAACTCTGAGTTAACTAGAAAGGCTTCTCATGTAAAGATGGGTACGCATCTTTTCACTATTAAGTATCAATTGAAACTTTCTCCTCTTACCATTTCACACTTGTATAAACATTCAACTAGTGCCGAATTAAACAAGAGAGATAAAATTGCTTTTACTGGTATAAAGGGTAAATTTGATGGCTGTGTAATTGACTTACATCAAAAGAAGATGCCTGTACGTTATGTTAATCGAGAGTTACATATCAACAATAGAGTTTTGCATTTGAAAATGAATGCTGGTTCTATAGATATAGATGGAGCAGATATAAGAGTCTTAAGAGCAGTCTTCGATGAACGACTGATTAATGGTGTCTTGGCTTCGCAGTTGGGAGACTCTAATCTGGATTCAATGAATTCCTTCACTGAAGAAAGCAGTGGAGAACATTCCCAGACTAGTAGTGTTTTCAATGCATGGGTGGATCAAGATGACTTTATTGAACTTGAAGAGAGAGATCTTCTTACCCTGAATCCAAAGATTGTGGTTTTACCATTTTTCTCGCTGCCTCAACTCTCATATGTTAGAGAATTCATTGATCATGGTTTAGGAGTATATCCATTTGGAAATGAAAAGAGTCATGTATGTGAGATCGGTAAAACTAACCCCGAAGCTATTCAAGTACGTTTGACCCAACAACGTTTGAATGAAGTTGAAAATCATTTACGTTATTTGGAAAATTCTAAACTCAAGGCTCCCCAATACCAACTTAAAGATTTGGAGAAATCAATCTTGGAGTACTCTCGAAGAAGGCTGGTGGTTAAAGAATTACTTCAAAGATTTGAGGATGAAATGAATGAATGTGCTTCGTTTGATTCTAATGTTTCTGGGCATACTATTCTGAGATTAAACTCATATGCTCTGCATATTCTGGATAGAAGTACCACTAATGGCGATTTGATTGATATTGATCTGTTGATGAATCAAGGTGCTCAGAAATATCATAACCGTTTCATTGTTCATAATATGAAACTTTTATGGGACAATAAGATTCTGAATTACATTTTAGATTATGCCGGAAGAATCTCTGATCGTCGTCAAGCTGTTTACTTTATGAGTAAACAAGCAGTCGATTTTGTAGAGAGTTTATTTAAGCAAGTGAATGTTACTGACGATGAAAAGCCTCTTTTCAATTTATCTCAAAAAATAAATGAATGCAGAACCGGTGCAGATGTTATTAAAACGTTTGAACATGATTTTTCAGAATATGACGAAGGCCAAGAAGTTGATCGTACTTTCTTGATTAAATTAATTCATCCTCAAATTAAGATTTCTACTTCTCATAGTAAAAAGAAAATTCTTGTATTATCTCGTGATTTGGAACTTCGTGTTCTTGCTGTGAATAGAGAAGGATTAAGTGACATTATCAGTGATAATGAAATTATAGCAGGAAAAATAGAAAGCAGATATGGTGCTTTGTTCCAAGATGTTCTCCTATTTATTTTGCGTGAAGATTCTCCAGAATGGTATGGTTTTGAGACATGTTTTGATGCTTCTTGGTATCAAAATGAATTAGTATGTGAAAGGAATAGTGTTGCTCTCAAATACCGTGCAACAAATCTGCTTGCTGAAACTACTCAAGAGTCTTTGTTAAGTATTCATTTGACTAAGATTGTTGTATCAGCAACTTCAGATCAGTATTCAAGTCTTATAAAGATTTTCAAGCATATATTTTTGAGAGTGAAGACTACCGAAGATAAAGTATTAGAAAGACTTGATAAAGTTGTTTCGTTATCGGACACTACTGATTTAGTTGGTGTAGATAAACGTGTAACTGAATTACAAAAATGCATTAGAAGGTATGAATTTATTCTTTTATCTTTGCATCTGAAAGGTATTAAATTGAGCTCAGACGAAGAAAATCAATTCATGGCAGTTGAATTAGAACTTGCCAGGTTGAGATTAGAATTGTTAGTATTGATGAAGCTGCTTGGACTGGCTAGATTGAAAAAGCACACCAAAAGACAATTTTCGAAAGCTTGGTCTATTCTTGCTGACCTGGTGGTTATCCATCTTTTAGATGAAAACCGGGATCCACTTGTTGATTTAGCTCTTGCCCGTCTGAAATATTCCCGTCTTGATCTCCTGGATGGTACATTTTCACATAAAGTTGGTGTTAGCATGTTGCAAGGGTTTGATCTTCGTGCCAAATCAGTGTACCCTGAATTAATAAGACCATTGGAAAAGACAGAAAAGGATATTATTGAAGTTAGTTGGACAATGCAACAACCTGTCGGAGGAATTGGAATCATGCAAAGAGGTAGTATTTCAGTTCAGCCTTTGAAAATTGAATTAGATTACGATACAGCGATGTTACTTTCAAAGTATATCCTTGGAGGTATGGAAAGGGATCAACAAGGTAAAGATGATGCTGAATCCACTGAAGATGAATTGATGAGCTACAGTAGTAGTACATTAAATTCCAGGCTTTCACAAGAACATGAACCAGCAAGAGAACGGTTATTTAGAAAGTTTTCTAAGAAAATTAGAGGACATGGATATGATTCCGAAGGGTCTGATTCATCTAGTGTATTTAGTGGGACAGTCGAGAGTGGAATTTCTGAATCGTCAGGTCGCGATGAAGAAGATAATATTGAAGATGATATTTCTAGAGCCATTGAGAGATCATCTACATATCTTTCTATTTTTGATCTTGAAGTCAAGGACATGAAATTAATGATTTCATTCAAAACACCAAAACATCTTAACATAATTGATTTCCATAGATTGCAAATCAATATACCTGGATTGAGATATAGAAATAAAGTGTGGTCATTACATGATTTCCTTCAAAGAACAAAGAAGGATATGATCAAGATCATTATTTCACACCTGGGTAAGATTATCGGAAATAAGTTTAAATCCAGAAAACGTCTGTTATTGCAACAGCCATTGAAGCAAATTCAAGATTATAATCAATTTATGTCAGTTGAAGAATTATTGCAAGAAGGGAGAGATCGAAACTTTAATAAAATGGATTTAGAAAAAGCCCAAAAGACCCATTTGAAACAACATGAAAATGCCAAGAAGAAAGGTCTTCATAGATTATCACTTCGTAAGGATTCTAGAGATAGTAGATCACCTACATATGAGAATATTTTGGAGCAATTCGATGAAGAAGAGGCAGATGATGACAAAGAACAAACTCTATAATGCCTACCTAACCCATTATTGATTAGTGACACAGTTAATCGCTAGGTATGGAGTGCATAATTTAAAATCATATATGTATAATAGAAGAAATTGAATAATATTAAGAGTAGGCTCACTTATCCGTATTTTATCCCACCTAGTCCCTTTATAATGAAGGTGGGTTCGCTGGCTGGCTCAACGGGTGGTAATTGATGGCTGGCGCAGCTCATCAAGAATGCTCTCACTTATTGTTCTATACATGAATTCCACGCATGGATGATTGTGTGGGTGAATATACGTTCTGGTGCACGCAATAAGCGTATACTGTGGGGGGAGATCCCATTTAGAGATGGAAGGTGAGGGTAGAGGTTGCCCCCTCCTTTCCGTGAATGCTGTTCCGTATCAGTTCCCGTGTTTCTAGACAGGACTAAATTAGGTATTAATGTTCTATTTTTGGCCGAAGAAGCCCAGAAGAGCTCAAAGCTGGCGCGTTGGATCTGTAAATGGTGAATAATAAAGAGAATTGTTAAGCTGGGGGAAGACAGCTACACCAAACATAAGCATAATATTCACATAATAAGCATATTTTCACATATTAATAGTAAGCATGTAGTAATCTTAGGAGCTTTTAGTAATCGTTAGAGGTATAATAAAACACCTGATGACTGCAACATTGATAAAGGAAGGGTAGTTCGTGAAGGCGCAGAGCATTACATCAGACTACATTACACTACTATAACACTACACTATAGCAATACTCTCTAACCATAAACTATAATGAACTATAACCATACACTATTACAATACACTAGACTATACTATAACACTAGACTATACTATAACACTACACGATAACACTACCGTAATACTACAATACTATAACACTACAGTAAACTAGTACAATTATAACTCCGCACACCTCTCACATAACGCCGACCGCACGGTATACATAGTCTGTGGCCTCCTGGCTTCTCCTGGCTCCTTCTGGCTCCTTCTGGCTTTTCTTCCCTCTAGTGAAGGTGCGTTAATTTCAATTCCATTTGAGCCGGTTTTGTTTCTTCCACACACTCCTTTATTTGACCACCAGCAAGCGGGCGTTGTAACTATTCTAGCAGGCACCGAACCCAATTGCCCTGTGCTAGTATAGATTCTGTTTGTCGTTGCTTCGATCTGAATTCCGTTTTCACGTTGATACACTGATAGGTATTATATTTCAGTCACCTAATATATCGATATCGATACTATTCTGAACCCCAGGTTCCGTCTTAAGTTCCAACTTCCAACTTCAGCTTCAGCTTTTCATCAATTGGTGACGGTTAGAGTATATTATTTGCAACTGTTCAACTATATCATTGTCTGTTTCACTGTCTATTTCATTGCCCGTTTCCTATTAATTGACCAAGTGCCTACACCAATATGAGCTTTTTTGAAACCCTCCGTGAAAAAGCAGCCAACACCATTGCCCAAGTGCTAGATAATAAGGACAAGTCCAATGGGCTTTCCAAAGAGCAAATCTTCTGTAGAGACTATAGCATCCCAGACGGTGAAACCATCATAGGTGAAAGCCCCGTGGAGATCATCTTCAAGCCTTCCAATTCTGGCTCTGCTCCAAGATTGGATACAAACCCACAAGGTAGAATCTACTTGACTCAACATTTTTTACTCTTCAGAGATGCCTTTGACCGTAAAAACTTTTCTTTCACTTTCCATTTACTGACTATCAGAAAAGTAGAAAGATTACCTACAAAACTGTATGTATATGCCTTGAACGTGTTCACTCATCTGCATACTTCAATCACTCTTTACCTTATAGGTATTAGACCAGAAAGTGAACGTTTTGCCTATGAATTTAGAAGTGCCTTGAAAGAAAACTTGTCAAATGTAGCTAAATTGAAACCTTTCATTCAAACTTGTTATCTGGAATACTTATTGGCTAAAAATAACGTCTCTTTTGCTGAAAATGTCCTGGAAGTGCCTCCTGGTGGGTTGGGGCTTGTATTCAGATTCCCTGGAGATCCAAAGGAACTGAGAGACCGGCTGAAGATGAAACTCTGGTTCGACCTCATGAGAGCCGACGGTAGAAATATCCTGATTGTTCGTCATCCGATGTTTTACCGGTTGGTCAGAGTGGGTCTTCCTAATCGTCTTAGAGGTGAAATCTGGGAACTTTGTAGTGGTAGTATGTACTTGAGGTTAGATAGACAAGGCGAATACGAAGAAATCTTAAGAGTCAATGCTAATAAGAACTCCATCGCTAAAGATGAAATCGAAAAGGACTTGAATCGTCTGTTGCCCGAATACGTAGCCTACCAGTCGCCTGAAGGTATTGAAAGACTTAGACGGGTCTTGACTGCTTATTCTTGGAAAAACCCTGAAGTCGGATACTGTCAAGCTATGAATATCGTGGTGGCAGCGTTGTTGATCTACATGTCTGAAGAGCAAGCATTCTGGTGTTTGAATGACTTGTGTGAACGTATTGTCCCTGGCTATTACCTGAAAACCATGTATGGAACCTTACTTGACCAAAGAGTCTTTGAACTGTTGGTTCAAGAGACTATGCCCGTCTTATGGGAACATATCTCCAGTCATGATATACAGCTTTCTGTGGTTCTGTTGCCATGGTTCCTCCTGTTGTATTTATCTTCTATGCCTCTTGTGTATGCCTTCAGAATCCTTGATGTGTTCTTCTTACAGGGACCGGCTACTTTATTCCAAGTGGCGTTGGCTGCTCTTAAATTAAACGGTGAAAAATTGTTGGCTGCTGAAGATGACGGAACTTTCATTGAAATCTTAAAAACTTATTTCCAAACTTTGGATCATCTGGCCCACCCTAAGCTGCCAAATGAAAAATATCGGGCTGTAACCAATTTCCAAGAACTCTTGGTCACTGCATTCAAAGAATTCCTGGTAATCGATGAACCTGTAATCAATAAGCATCGTCGTAAGCATCAAGATCTGATTTTCCTGAATATTCAAAACTTCGTTAAAAGAACGGAAATCAGAAACTTACCAAAGACAAACTTCACTACTCAAGAAGTCCTGCAACTTTATGATCGATTCTATTCTGTAGTGGAAAGTAATGTTACTAAGGGCTCTGGTAGTCTGGAAATGGATTATAAGAGTTTTGAAAAATTCATGCAACAAATCTGTGATTTTGTCACTCCAATGGATGACCCTGACCAGAAATCTGTTCCATTCCTTCGTAAGTTATTTACTCTGTGGACTGATTCCGATGCTTTATCACTTGCTGAACTTGTAGTCGGTCTTAACCAACTCTGTAATACTGATTTGATGGAAACCTTGGGTAATTTCTTTTCTCTTTACGATATCAAACATTGTGGTAAGGTCAATAGAGATGGGATTCTCCAAATGTCAGAGGATTTATTGTATATCACAGCCCCATGGAAGGAAGGTAAACTACTTGATTCATTAACTGAAGTTGCTATTGAAAACACTTTGGCCGATATAATAGCTGACCAGAAAAGACAACAACAGTTACACCAAGAGCAATCACAGCAACTGCCTTCTGAAAATGGTAACGATAAAAACAACAAGACAGATTTAGTACTTCCAACTCATATAGAAATCGAACAAGAAACACGTCTTCGACTTACAAATTTGCAAGCTGAAAGGTATCTTTCCGCTGCTTCTACTTTCATGCAAAGAGCCTTTGAGTATGCTCAGCCTGAAGAACAAGAACTTCTTTTAGCTGAACTTCAAATCGATGAAAAGATTAGCCACAATGCAGCCCTTAACCCCAATGCTCCAGTATTCCTCTCTCTTCCAACATTCAGGATGGTAGCGTTGGCTGATGAAACTTATGAACTTTTCTTTGCTCAAACCCTCCGAGAATCTATTCATGTAGACCGTCCATTGGACTCACTGTATTCCACTGCTAGATCCCTTAGAGATCTTTTCGATGGTCTTGTTGCCGATGGAAGGAAAGTGGCCACCAAAGTCCGTCAAAGAATGGACTCTGTTGCTCTGCAGCAATCGAGCCAAAGTCCTACAACCCACCGTCATACGATCAACAGCGGATTGCAGAATCTGCATGGTAGCCACAGTGTTACTCCTGTTCCACAGGCACCATCTAAAGAAGAAGAAGCTGACGATGACTTTGGTGTTGTGGCTATGGACGATGGGGAATCAGATTTGCTCATGTCAGCAGAAGCCCAGGTCTTGGTTTCTCCTATACGGCCACTGGATCCTCCAAGCAAGACTAAAATTCACGAAGAGGCAGAGAAGGATCAGAAAGGGGGTGAGAATTTAATTGAGTTTGAGCATTAGAGCTTATAGGTTATAGGTTATTCCTTAGAAATGTAAACATATATGAATCTATATATAGATAATGAATTTTATTTCTCTACAGAAGTGTATTGTTGTAAATATATATCATCATTATTATTAGTTGTAGTAGTAGTATTATTATTATTATTATTATTGCTAAATTTATTAAATTATTATAGTCGATATTCTTATTAATACCCCTATAACTGTTCATCTTTTTGGAACAACACGATTACGTATTCAACTATGACTTACTACCGAAAAGTTTACGTAACTTTCCAAATTTCTTCTTCTCCTTCGAACCTCCATTACTGACAGGAGCTGGCTTCTTCTTTTCTTCTCTTAAGCTAGCCATATGGGGGTTTGGTGACGACACTGTGGAATTGGATGATACTATACGGCTTTCAAAGACGTCATCTTCATCGTCAGAGTCGTTAAACCTGGAATGGAATTTTCCTCTAGAAGGTTCTTCATCGTCTGAATCTGCAAATCTAGAAGGAGGAGCTGAAATGGCACCTGCACCAGCTGCTGCTCCAGCTGCTGCTGCTGCTGGATGGCTCTTTTGTGAATTGGTACTGACTTTTCTACTTTCATTATATACATCGACAGCTGCTGCGTGCGTTTTTGGATCTACTCTTGGAGGTCCCTGGCTGGCAGCACCATTGCCTGGAATTGGTTCCCTCAAGGATGAAATTCTCTTGGCTTCTTGCTTGGTGTTGAAAGTGGATATTGGTCTTGCATTGGCCTTGGCATACAAATCTGCAGCCTTGAGTTTAGCTGGCAGTTGATAGCCTGGTTGTAAAGCAGGATGGGGACTTATTGGAGCTACATACAGATTACGAAGAAGTCTTTGACTCATACCAACTTTTTGGTTATCTGGAGCTGCCATTGACAGAGGTCTAAGGGACTTTACCTGTTGGTTTGGATTCTGGATTTGTGTTGAAGGCAGTGATTGTCTGAGAGAGAGTCTTTTCACTGGAGTGGTAACAGTCTTCTGTGGAGGAGCTTGAATTGCAGGATATTGTTCATTGTAAGCTTTCCTTACGTCATCCAAAGCAGTACTCAGAAGTTTCAGATTCATACGAGTGTTTTCAGCGGTGGTAAGTTGCAAGTATGCTTGATGGGCAGGATTGTTTGACACCGTTGAAGATTTCAGATTAAGTTTCAGAGACTTCTTCATTGCACTCTTACGTGGGACTTTCAGAGGGGATTCAATTGTACTGACCAGTTGGATCAGAGAAGCAGAGGATCCAGCCTTTTCAGGGGCCCTAGGGATATGAAGACTAAGTTCATCTGGGATAGTGGTTGGTTCAGTATCGAATTTTGGTCTGAGTTGTTTGGCTAAGGAAGTATCCAGATTAGAGCCAGAAGAATGGTTAACGATGTCTTCGGCAGTGATTAGAGGCTTTTCGAAATCATGTTGTGGCTCTTTTTCCACCACAGAATTATTGGAAGAAATAATACTAAGATTGGTAGAGACATTTGGTAAGTCTACTACGTCATCAATATTAAGTTCAGTTGTGTCTCCTTCGTCGTTGTCTTCTTCAGATTCAGGTTCAGGGTATTCTTCAACTGAAAATTCAGGAACCACTTCGCTAACGTCAGTGCCATTAAGACTGGCGTTGTCGTTGGTAACTTTCTGCGGTGAGACGGTTTCTACTTCGACTTGCTTATTGTTCTTTTCTATTAATGATTCCTTCAGCTTTGTTTCTCCTTGTTCAGCTATCTCTTCCAACTCTCTAATTTTCCTTTCTTCCTCTTGTCTTTGTTTTCTTAATTCTTCGAACTCCTTACGACGTTTTTGAAGGTCTAAGACATGTTGGCGTTCTCTTTCAATTTCGTCGTCAAGCATCTTCAAGTTTTCGTCAACTGGAGCTGGAGCTTGAGCTCTAGCTGGAGCTCTAGCTGGAGCCAGAGTGGCTGATTGTCTTTGTTTTTGTACAGGTGCCACATTTTGTGGAGCAGCGGTTCTGGTAAGTTTCTCCACACCGGCTGGGACCTCGACAAGGGACAGAAGACGGGGTTGACGGGCCAGCAGGGCCGAAGTTTGGCGAAGCAGGACCGAAGGAGGCGGTTGCTTTTGGTTTCTAAGCAGAGCTGTTCTTTTAGTAGTATCCATTCCACCAGTGACTGAACGACGTAAAGAATTGGTTCTGGAAATGCTACGTATACTGTTTGAACGAGCTATTTCCTTCTGCATGGTTTCTTCAGGGACTTCGATCACCTTGATACCGTTGGCAGTTGGAACGTACTTCTTGACCATTTTGACTGGCTGTGGAGCACCTCCGGTAACGGCTTTGGGGCCACCAGAGAGCAGAAGGTCGGCGACTTGGCGATGATTAAGCAGATTAAGACGGCCAGAGTTATTGTTGTTGTTGTTGTCGTTAAAGTCACTGTTGTAGCTTCCAATGCTTCTTCTTCTGGCAGAATTGGCCGACGACGAAGAAGGAGGAGGTAAGGAGGAAGCAGGACCAGCCAGTTCAAAGTTTTGGAACAACGGACCCAGGTTTGGCTTGGTGGTGACCAGTTTGGACCGTTTGAGAAGAGAAGAAGAGTTGGATTTGGTCATACTTGAGTGGGTTGGGTAGTTAGGCTGTTGGGCCTGGCTTTTGGGGTGTGTGTTGTAATATTGCTTTGAATGATGAATGGGGTGGACATTGTAGATCATGGAGCCGTGTCTGACGGTCTTGGTTTGGTTATCGAGGTGGCTAGCAGTGTACTGTCTATCATTTCCATTACCATTAACGTTGACGTTGACGTTGACGTTATCATTGGTGTTTACACTGCTGGTGGCAGATAATGGGGGTGACCCTGTTTCCTTATTAGCATTCCCAATTGTAAGAGCGGCAGCCCTGGCGGAATTGCTTGGTTCCTGGCCCGGGAGAGCTGTGTGGTTGACCCCGGTGTAGTTGGTCCGATGGGTGGTTGTCCTTCGCTTGAACATGGTTACTTTTGGCCAGGCGACGGGTGGTTAAAGAGGGAGTTTTAAAATAGCAAAAAAGAGACTCGTTAAAAACAACAAAGCAAAGCAAAATGAAGAAATAAAGGAAAATAAAACAAAGGAAAATAAAATAAAATAAATAATTAAATCATAAGCCCAAATGAAAACAACCCACACGGGAAACGAAGGGAGGACGAATGGGAGACCAAGGCAATAGCCAGGACGAGTGAGGTGAGGGTGAGGGAATAGCGAGGACGAAGAAGCGTGAGCCGCGGACTAAGTGGTGGGTGAGAGGTGGATGCAGAGTAGATGGTGGGTGAGGTGAGGTAGAGAGGAGGTGTAGGTGATGATAGGTGATTATAGATGATTATAGATGATTATAGATGATTATAGATGATGATGTTGATTATAGATGATAGATGGATTTAAAAGGGACGGAAAGTACTGGCGCAGCCTGAGACTCTGGGGATCCGAAGGGTTGGAATCGGATGAGAAGGGGAGAAGGAAAGAACAGGAGAGGAAGCATGGAAGACATATAAAGCTGGCTGTAGGGCAGAGGGCAGCGTGGAGCAATCCTTGGAATAAGTGGATAAGTGGGATAAGTGGGATACCCTTTGTTTACGTTTATCCTTTTGTAACTGATGCTGGTTGTTCTTTAAACAATCAATGCACAGTTACCCTGGAAGCAAACAAAAAGCAGGCAAACAAAGCAAAAACGAAGGAAGCCAAACTAAAACAAAAACTAACAAAAGCAAAAGCTGAATTTCTGTGTAGTAAAGTAAATTCATGTGAAACGGCGTAAGAAACAGATTGTGTACTAAATGCCCGGGTGTACAAAACTTGATCTAAAAGGCGTAGGAAGCGATAATCGTAATTGGTACATTCCTAAACTGTAGGTACTAGGATGGATCCGATTCTGTGGTACTGTGTATATAATATGTCTATAGTCAGTTTTGCTCTTGTTCTCAGCTTGTTTCAATGAACCTGGAAGGGATCGCGGATTCTCGTTAATCTAGGGGAAGATCTCGCAGTAAAGCAGCCGTTTTTTTTTTCTGGTCTACTTCTATGTTGATGTTAATCTTAATCTTTATTTTGATTATCATTCTTACTTTACTATCTACTTTTACTATCTTTATACTAATTTTTGGTCTTATTGTCGAAGAGTGGTTCTCTGGCTCTCTGGTTCCCTGGACATCTCCTCAATACACTTCCTCGAATCCCTCTATTGCCTTTCTATATCTTCTCGTCTTCATAGTATATTTGCCGATAAAAATGAAAATCGCAGTAAAATATCGTATGCTACGATCAAAACTTTAAGATATTGCAGTTTGAATAAAAACCCCATACTGCACACACGTTTAAAGCGTTTAGAGGCACCAGAACATCACAAAGACAATCTTAGAGATATTCAGATTACGATAACCTATACTCTTTCCTCTTCTCTTAGATACAGTATACTTTGTTTCCTACTAATTACTACACCAAGACTCATTAGTTATCATTATTCGTATATACAATATATGCTACTGGGCAAGCAACATCGTCTCGGCAAAATTAGCGCAGAAGTGGCTTAATATTAAATATCCCTCAGTATTTGTATAGCTCTATCCATACATCCATAGACTGATAGATCCAGGTTACTACACCTTAGGCAACTCTGCCATTTCTTATTTTACCCAATCCTAGCAATTGGTATACCGCCTGACCCGCAGCTTGTCCCTGCAATATCAAAAACCTACGCATTGGTGCAAGCAGTAATAAGAACCCAGCCCATAAGAATCCTTGTAAGAAAGCCATGACTACTTGATCTTTCACAATGGCAAATGCTACAATGGAGGTCGACACCTTTGGTTTCTGTGAGCTGGCTTTAGCGCCCTTTGAATTCTTAGCAGCATAGCCATTGAGTTGTCGGTAGAAAGTTTGTTCAAAACGGAGATCCGGGATTGCAAATGACATCTTAGTATCTTGCAAGAGGATATGTATAAAAAATTGATACCAAAATGGATACAAAAATGAATACAAAAATGAATATAAAATGGATACTAATTTAGTATGGGAACATACAAGCTTAATTAGCGTTCTATTAGCCTTATGAGCGCGAGAACTTCGAGAGGTCTTCCCAGTTAGCTGTTGTGGCAAGAACAAGAAGTAGTTCGCGACTCAAACTGGCCCTTTTCTATCAATTCTCACCACACCCACCTTAGCCAAAAGCTGAGACACCAGCCTACCTGAAACCTCTCTCACCTTTAATATCACAGCTTAGCTTACGCCTCTCGATTATTAAGATTCCTGCATACAACCATTGAAAAATTCAAAAATAAACCGAATTTTGGAGGAAACCTTTTGGAATCGTCAACATACCAACCCCCATTTCACATCACCAAATAGCAATATGGAGGAAGATTCAGGCCCTAGGGTAACGATCAGACAGACCGAGCGTGACCGGGTGGACTTTATTTTGAAAGATGTGGATCTTCTGGTGGCAAACTCGATCAGAAGAACCATCTTGGCAGAAGTGCCAACTCTTGCCATCGACCTTGTAGAGATCGATGTAAATACATCAGTTTTAGCAGATGAATTCTTAGCACATAGATTAGGTCTTATACCGCTTGTATCTGAAGGTATAGATCAACTTTCATATCTGAGAGATTGTACTTGTGACCAATACTGTCCAAATTGTTCTGTGAAATTGGAATTATCCGCTAAATGTGATTCTGATTCAACCATGAACGTTTACTCTTCAGATTTAGCTAAATTTGCTAATGGTTCTATTCTTGGTGATCCTGTCATTAGAGACCGTGCCGGGCGTGGTCCATTAATCTGTAAATTAAGAAAACATCAGGAACTTAGACTCACTTGTATTGCCAAGAAGGGTATCGCTAAAGAACATGCTAAATGGCAACCAACAGCTGCTGTTGGATTCGAATATGATCCTTGGAATAAGTTAAAGCATACCGATTACTGGTACGAAGTTGACGCAGAAGCAGAATGGCCGAAACTGGCTAATTGTGAATGGGAAGAAGCCCCTGATCCAGATGCCAAATTCGATCATACTGCCAAACCAGATACTTTCTACGTTGATATTGAAACTATTGGGGTTTTGCCACCAAACGACGTGGTTCTTAAAGGTATAGAAGTGTTACAGTTGAAGCTTGCCGGGATACTGATGGAATTGAATAAAGATGGTGTCGAGGCCAGTAACGCTGAACTGGGTGGATTCACCACTTATGGACGTAACGGTAGTGACCTGCCTGCTGGTGGAGACAGTGGCTACGGAGGAGGCTTTGGGGGTTCGACTTGGAACTAGATTGTAAAATTATAATAAATATATCTATCTGAGCTTTGTGTGATTAATTTCCATCTATAACTATTTCTATATCTATCTATATCTATATCTATACATCTATCTATGCCTATGTCTATGCCTATGTCTATGTCTATGTCTACGTCTATGTCTACGTCTATGTCTATGTATATCTATATCCATATCCATATATATTGACATTTTGGGTGGTGTAAAGGATTCACTTCAAGGCAACTACCTCCTCGAACTTGACCAATTTGCCTCCAAAGATGTCAAGAGCACTACCGTACGTAAGATCTACCTTACCGCCGGAAAGCCTGTTCACAGTAGCAAGATCATCGGCCAGCTTGGCCCCACCAGCGTATACAATGTTACCTTCTAAACCGGCTGGACACCATTCTCCCAACTTGGTCACAAGCTTTTCGTCAATCCCTTTACAGAGACCTTCTACATCAGCAGCATGGATAAGTAATTCCAGACAATATTGGGACACTTTTTCGAAAAATTCTGGGCCAAGAACATCCTTGGTAAGTGTTTGCCATTTATTTATAGCAACCACCCAGTCTCCGTTGGCGATAGCTCTACAACTTAAATCAACTACTAATCTTTCCTTTCCTACAAGTTTCAGAATGGCAGCTAACTTGTCCCAATCCAAGTTACCATCAGTATAAAGCCACGACGTCACAATGATCTGTCCAGCATGGTGTTCATCGAGCCATTCAAGGGCATTGTCTATGTTGATTCCTCCACCGACTTGGAGGTGGCCAGGCCATGCCTTTAAGGCGTCTCTGGCAGTGGCATCATTCTGTGGATTGGAACCTAATTTGATCACATGGCACCCTTCAATGCCGTGGGTCTTATAAAGGTTGGCGTAGTACGATCCAGGCTTGCTGGAAACAAAGTTCTCCTTGGTGGAACTGGTGGTGACCACGTCGTCTTGGGTAAGAGTACCTCCCACGATCTGCTTGACCTGGCCGGCGTGGATATCGATACAGCCTCTGAAACGGGTCATTATAATAGTGTTAGACGGGTCTTGGCAGGTTTCAGATGAATATATACAAGTGGAGAGGGCTAGTTACGGTGTTGACGTGTGCCTTGTTCAGGGGTTTCCTGGTTGTAAAAATGGTTATAAAAATAGCAGTAAAAATAGCAGTAAAAATTAGCGAGCATTTTTATTTGCAAAAAGATGCAAATTAGCAGGTTCATTTGATTTTTCACGGTATTCCAGAGAATTCTTGCGGAAATAGTGAGAATCCTTAAGGAGAAGTTAGGGAGAAATCAGGGAGAAATCAGGGACAATATATAGAATTTTATAAAATGATACTCGAAGTACGCTAAATTAGCGAGAATTTCCCGCTAATTTACCTTTACTTTAACAAACCTGCATGCAGATATCAAGAAAAGATTTTTTTGCTGCAATTTTTTGCAGCAACTTTTTTTTTTTGTTAAAAACAAATAAAATTTGAACTAATAATTTGTGCTTGGAAAAAGGTGACCCAGCCATGTCAGATAGTGAATATTTGGATACTCTTGAGCAGCAGAGACGCCATTTTGAGGCACAGTTTGGATCTATTGAAAGTCTTGGATTCGAAGACAAGGTCAAGGAGAAGATCGAAGGGGCTCATTCTTCAGCTTCTGGATCCAGTGATGAGGATGAGGATGACAGCCAAGGCGACAGTGACGAAGATATGAATTCTGACGAAGACTCTGAAAATGATTCCAGTAGCGACGGGGAGTTTGGTGGATTCAGTGACGATGATGAAGGTTTGATTGACTACTCAGACAAGCATGCTAACAAGAAGGGCACTATAAATCGTAATAATACTGGTGATGTGAAGTCATCTAGAAATGGCCTGAATAGCCAGTTGAAAACCGTTAAATTAACTGATAATTACACTGGGAAATCTCTTCAAGTGTCAAAGCGAGACAAGAAGATCCTTTCCTCTGGTCGTGCGGCTACATTAGTCGAAATAGAGAAACGTGAAGCAGCAGCATCGAAGATGACCGCCAAACAACAGCAACAGGCTGCCAAAGAAGATAATGAAAATTTGGAAAATGATGTTAAACTTCAAAGACTTTTATCGGAATCTCATATTTTAGCTGGAAACAACGAAATGTCAGGGGCTGAATTAACCCTTCAAACACTTGATTACGAAGAACCAACAGGTAAAGCTCGTCGTAGAACCCTTGACTCCAGAATTAGACAATTATCCCTGGTAAATGCCCCAGCAGGTACCCAGGCCAGAAAATTGGAAAATATGCCTATGCATATGAGAAAAGGTATGATTAGAAGCCACGATGACAAGGTACGGAGATACGAAGAAGAGGCACGTAATGCAGGGATTATTTTGCATAAAGTCAAGAAGGGCGAACGTAGACAATTAGATTCTGGTAGAGGATCTACTTCAATCACTGATAGAATTGGTAGCGGTATAAGCAAGAAAGCAGCCGCTGCAGCATCCAAGAAGCGTGATCGTGGATTAAAGATTAGTCTGGTCGGTCGTAGTACTCGTAATGGTTTGGTTATTCTGGCTGATGAAATATCGAGAATAAACGGGCAAGGAAGAAAAGGAGGACAAGGTAAAGGAAAGGGTAAAAGAGGTAGAAGATGAAGGAGTTTACCACAAAGCATCAAACATAAAGCATAATATCAAAACCATCAATATATTTATATATATACATATATATGTATATCTAGTGAGAGATTTAGACTGGTATGGATAACACTATCCTACTTTTAATAATAATGGCCAATTTCAGAATGTGATGTAGCTGGAGCAGATCCTCTATTCTAATGAAGCACGGCATATTTTTAGTTCAAGCAGTGTACTGTTGACTGGCTGTTTCAGTTTAATGTTGACTGACTATTCTAGTTCACTGTTGAGTTACCATTTCTGTCTATTTTTGAACTGACACACTTCCGTAAACAGTTCAATGGCTCTTACTAAAGAATTGGAGCGTCCCAATGAATAATATCTATGACTGCGTACTCATCATATCGTATATTGAGCGTTCATTTCGTATATTGAGTGTTCATTTCTAAAACCAAAGTGAAGTATGAAAACCTCTTTTTGAAAGTGAGTGTTACAGACACACTGACAACCAAAATGGCACTAAATATTCAATGTATACTGTCATAGCTGTTCGCCATGCATTGCAGGACATATTTAGATAGACTCGTTAGTCTTATATGATTGCACGAGTAGTCTATCAACCTGTTGATAGGTTTCAAATGAAACTTTCACATTTAAGCGATTCGCATCTGTTTACCTCTTACATATTTTAGCGTGGTATAACTTATAAGGTAACAAATACCAATTCCATCTTATTACAGATCGCAACTGCCAATTGAAGAAACCTTATAAATTGTAATAAAAAGAGCTTGTTATATCACCACCACATATGATAAATGGCTTTCTACGCCGCAACTTGCGGCAGCAATACTGGAGTGTATTTGAAGGCGCAAGATTGTAAACTTCAAGTTTATGGTTTCTCCAAGAGTAGTTCCAGGAAATTTGGAACTCAAAATGAAGCAATGCAGTATTATATTTTAAGCGAGAAAGTACCAACCGTAAAGTGATCACTGAAAGATATCAGAACATGCAAGAATTAAGATCTAGAAATAATTGGAAAGTGGCTATTCTTCGCTACTGCAATGATAAAAAATGTGATGGAAAACTTTGTTCCAAATGCTCCACTGACCAAGAAAGCTTCAAGGGCAGCCTTTCTTTTGTAATGGGTTAAAGTTACAATTTTTTTTTCGCAACCAAACATACTAAGCTCACCAAAGAAAATTGTACATTACATCGCATCGTTTTCGTAGATGGTGCTTCTAAGGGGAATGGAATAGAACCCAACAATCCGGCTGGTTTTGGTGTTTTTTTATGGTGATGGCGACGAAAGAAATGTCTCTGTACCTGTAAGAGGTTCTACTATAGAGCAAACAGAGCTCTTAGTCTTAAAGTATGGTCTTTTACATATCCAAACAGATTCCAATTTATTTGGCTATGTATACAGTATTGCAACGAATTCCAAGTATGCAATTCAATGTATAACTGTAAAGATTTGAATTTTCCTGGATGAATTTACTTCTTAGAATTATGAGGAAAAATTTGATTCTCCATTTGCGCTCTAGCATCAGGTAATAAAATCAATAATAACTATTTTATAAAATCCTGGATATTATCCATATTCTATTGATCGAATGTGTCAATTTGAAACATAGATAACGCCATGTGATGTAAGTATTATATATTCTCCATATGCGTATATAATATAGAACAATAGTTGTACTTATATGTTAAATGTACTTGTAAATAAGGAAATGGTTCTAGGTTTGACTTATTAAGGATTGGTAATTCCCTCAAGAACAAAACAAAATGACGTTGCAAAGCTGGGAATTATATGCTTTAACGTGAGTTATACATAATATTTTTATTTTTTTGATCTATAACCCTTTATCTTTACACCTAAACAGTACAATTAAGGGGGTGTTGGTTTCTGCAACTACTAATTTTTATTACCGAAACAGACGCACGAAGGTTGATGTACAGTAGTGCTAATGGCTGCAAAAAGACGAACTCCTTAAATTAATCGACCATAAAAAATATTAAACACGGAGGCGACCATCCTAAATATCTATTTGAGACTCGAAAAGTTGTTGTTGGATACATTTAGTTTATTATATATATTCATGCTACTAGTTTAGCTGATTGCAAGATGTTTCCAACTTCTTCTTCTAGTCAACCTGTTTATTTATGCGGGTGCCATATTTCACCGCCTACTGTGAACTTCAAAGTTGTTGATACTGTAGTACATATCTTATTTGGCACGCATATAACGTAACACCATTTATAGATTAAAAATAATTTCAGTTATTTCCGATCATGTAGGGTTTACATGTTTGCCACCCCTTATCACTATTTATAGACCACTTGCATTTTGGGACTCCGAATTCTTAAAGAAAGGTCAATTTTTAATTTTTTTTTAAGTTTTCTGTTTTTTTGAAAAAAAAAACAAGTAAAAATGTTATTTTGTCATTGACTACTAGCAGCAACTTGGAACAATTTCCAGTGCCATATTATATAAAAGAAGTTGCTATATATACTTGGTACTAATGCCTTACTACGCTGTTGCAAATGGTAGGAATAAAGGTGTATATCTGAATTGGGATGATTGCAAGAGCCAGGTAAGCGGATTTGCCAACGCCAGATACAAGAAGTTCAACACTCAAGCTGAAGCCGCCGCTTTCGCTAACGGTGGACCTTCTTCAAGCAAATTAAGTAAAACAAGAAAAATCTATAGTAGTGGATCGAACTATATCAAGAAGCCTACAACTTCTTCCTCCTCCAAGACCTCTAGGCTATATAAATCTGTCTACGTAGATGGAGCATCCAGAGGGAATGGAAAAGTTTCTAACCCACTGGCCGGGTATGGTGTCTACTATGGTCCAGAGGATAAAAGAAATGCAGCTGTGCCAGCAAGAGGAAGTACAAACCAACAAGCAGAATTGAAAGCTTTAAATCATGGACTTAAGCAGATTGAAAAGGATTCACGTACATCCAACGAAGCCTACAAGATTAAAACGGACTCAAAGTATGCACTTGAATGCGCAACAAATTGGCTGGCCAAATGGGAAAAGAATGGGTACGTCAGTTCTACTGGAGCCCCTGTTAAAAATAAGGAATTGGTACAAGAAGTAAGACAAGCATATTTACAGGCTCAGAAGGCGTACAAGGAGAAAGGATGGGACTTGCATATTGAACATGTTGCAGGTCATTCAGGTGATGTGGGGAATGATAATGCAGATAGACTAGCCAACATCGGTGCAGACAATCTGTAAACCTTTAACATAAACTAGAACTAGAAACTGAGTCTAGAATTCTGCATAACGTATGGGTAGTAGTATTGTAAAAGCAGGATCATATATGATCTGACGAGACAAAGTTTCCATACAAATCAAAGGGGTCACATCTCCCAAATAAGTGCGGGCTCTTCAAGGAATAATGAATATTGTGATACAAAAAGCTGAGCGTTTAGGGTAAATTAATAGATTTTTATGGCAAAACACACATGCATATTCAAAGTAGTATTTTTGCATTAGACGCTGTAGTTAAAGTCGAAAGTAAAAACTGAGAACTCTGTAGTTTAAATCATATCCGATCCACCTAGCCACTTCAAATTTGGAGGTGTACATATCTGCAGCTTTTTCTGAGACATTAAGGTTTTATGAAATACCAGGAAAATTCAAGGATTGATAAACCCCTCCAAGACACCCCCTATTGATATAACCACCCCACATTTGGGGGTGTACGTCTGCAACAATTTCTCGCACTGCAATTTAAAGTGTATGAACCAGCTGCATAAAACCGCATTTAAGTGAAATGAAATTGGCTGCAAAAAATGATAAACACGACGTGACATCCCCTAAATTCGTAATTTTGAATTTGCTACCCAAGATCAAAAGAACCGGTTTCCATTAATTTAAAATAGAGGATGTACAATCAACTAGAGACCCCACCAAAGCCATACAATTTAATTAATTATAGAGTTATCAATTTCAATTATTTATTCTAAACACCTGGATTCAGGGGACTGTTCCAATAACTTGGCAGGCAGATGTGTAACATCAATTAGGATTTACCCTACTTAAAAGTAATATTAACTGTAAGATTGTGTAAAATATGAAATGATAATTGTATTATCCCCCTAATTCAATTCACATTTCATAAGTATAAACCAAGTTCGTAGATATTATGAATTTTACTAGTATTATCTCTGAAGGTACAAAGCTCAACGGGTTATCTTTATTGAATGATCAAGGTATTTTCAAGAATAGCTTAACTACAACAAGGTTCCAATAACATACTTTGACCAAAAAAGTAATTTATACAAGAAGTTAGAATGGGCGAGGAATCTGAAAGCAGTGGGAGCTGTAATATTTCTATAGGAAAAACTCCAATACATTATAAAGCCGTTTATTTAGATGGTTCTTCAAGCCAGGGTGAATGTAAAGCAGGATACGGGTGTATATTATGGTCCAGGGGATTATAGAAATGCATCCGTGCCAACGGGAGGAAGTACGAACCAGCAAGCAGAATTGAAAGCTATCAAGCACGTACTTATACAAATCGAAAAGGATTCAAATACTTCCAACGAAGCTTACAAGATTGAAACAGATTCTATGTATGCTCTTGAATGTGTAACATATTGGCTGGATATTTGGGAAAAGTATGGGTATATCCGTACTAACGGACGCAGGGTTAAAAACAAGAAAAGGATACATAACGTTAGACAAGAATATTTACGGGCCAAAAAGGCATACGAGGACTAGGGATGGTCACTAAAAATTGAACATGTCAAAGCTCATTTTGGAATTGTCGGGAACGAATGTGCAGATACGCTTGCCTATCAAGGTTTACTGGACTGTGAATCTTAGCCTGCTTAGAATGGATCACTGGCTGCATTTTATGGAATTTCTGTCGACCAAAACAACCAAAACAAATAAAACGACCAAGACAAATAATATGACAGAACAAATAAAATTACAGAACAAATAAAAAACACTAAAGATGATATAAATATTCAATGTTGTATATGTTTGCGTGATATCTAGTAGCCTGGAAATTACATCCACTTCCTCTCTTGCAGTCTCTACTTGCTCTGCTCCACTTCGTGCGCGCGCATGGATCCTTTATGTGCTCTTCTTAACCCACCCCATGCGCTGTGTGCAGGCCAGATCAAATTGTAAACAAACAAAAACAAATAAATAAAAAAAAAAATAAAAAAAAATTAAACACAAGGGCTAAAACACTGGAAGGCAAGAACAGAACACCAAGGAGGTAGATCTAGCCAGAAGTAGATAACGCTCCCAAAAACCTAATCAATACAAGAATTGACGTAGAAAAATGTCGCTGGTTCTTCCGAAATCAAGAACTAACGGTGGAGCAGTTCGACAGAGTAGCAGAGGTGGCAACCATAGCCATTCTGTCCATGGATTGGCCCAGAGACACAGGAATGCCTCCAAGCAGAACCGAACAGGTCTGACGAGGATTACTCTGAGAGGAGAGCTCTTTGAAAGAGTCGATTTGGAAGATGCCATCCATTTTGAAGACAACAAGCACACGATTCTTCTGAATTTCGAAGAATGGATTAAATTGGCCACCGATAACAAGATCACCCTTAAGAACTCGTGGCTGATTGCCTTGATTGACTATTTTAAGGATTTGAATGTGATCAAGGACGGAGAGAATATCAATTTCCAAAGAGCCCTGGCGACCCTTGATGGGTGTGTCAAGATCTATCTGAGCAGAGTGGAGCTGGTGGCGAGTGAAACGGGGAAATTGTTGAGTGGGTTGGCCACCAAGGCCCAAGACAACGCCGGGGATGGAGACGAAGATGGGGACGGCGAAGGCCAGGGGAAAGACGGCGAAAACGACGACGAAAACGAAGACGCCGAAGGGATGTCGACGCTTAACGACAAGAAGAGACGTAAAATGAACAGGGTGGTCGAACTGACGTTGGTGGACTTTGAAACCATCAGGGTTAAGAAATTGGACCAGGAATTGGCCATTGATCCGTTGTTCAAGAAGGCACTCAGTGAATTCGACGAAGGAGGGGCTAAAAGTCTTCTCTTGAACACCTTATCCATCGATAACGGCAGGGTGGTGTTTGCCACTGCCGCCGTACAAGGAGAGGGCAAGAAGAAGAGTAACGGTGGAGAAGGAGATGAAGAAGACGAAGGGGAGGAAGCTAAAAACAAGAATAAGCAAAATTTAAAGGCTCCTTTGGCCAAAGACACGATCTTACTGCTTGGATCCCATTTAGCTGGATGTGAAGAAGCCACGCTTTGTCCGTCTCTAGGAGAGCTTAAAATGGTGCTTTCCGATATAAACCAGGCCAAAAAGGTCCTTGGAGAAGTGAATACACGTTTCATGGACGACGGAGGCGAGCCTACTGGGGCTGAACCGCTGCCATACATGCTCCCAGACTTTGACGACGATTACGACAACGGAGAAGATGTTCTGAATCATATAAATGAAAGCGTAGTAAGGCTGATGATTATGGATAATAGTAACCATGAGTTCAGCAAAGGTAGCGTGAATTCGAACGCCGAATTCGAGCCGACTTCGAATATGTTAGATCGGGATCTTATGGCATATTTTGACCGGAACATGAAAAGCAACTGGAGAGGTCCAGAGCACTGGAAAGTTCAGCGATTCAGAGAGTCTCATAAAGAAGAATCTGGAGCTAATGGCTTAGGTTTAGGAGGTAATGCAACTGCTGGATCTGGTAATGGTACGGGTGCCAATGCCAATACCGGTGCTGGAGCTGGACCAGGAGGAGCTTCAGCGATAAAGAAGAAAGAAAAAGTACAATTGAACATAAATTTTTATGACGAAATTGACGTGGAGGAGCTAGAGGAAACCGTCTTTGCTCCACCCAAGAATGTCCATCTTATTTCCCTTAAAGTTGATGCATCCTTGAAGACAGAAAATAAGTATCGACTCCCCGAAGATATCCAATTCAATTCTAGTCGGTTAACTACATTGTTCCTTAAAGACCGTCTGGTAGTTCAATGGCAGCAGAGCAAGAATGGGCAAATTGTCAGCAATCAATACGGTAGTGGGAGTGAAGAAAAGGCATTTACCGATGAAAATTATTTTGCCGATCAATATGAAAGAAAAGAAGCCGAAGAAGTTGCATTAGCAGAGTCAGAGAAAAATGGAGGAGTTGATGGCGGTGAAGATAATCCATTTTTCGACGATGGAGGCATGGAATTTGGAGATATTAATTTTAACGATGCCCTTGGGAACGATAAATCCGACGATAAGAAGATAGAACAAACGCCGGAACCAGCGGTAGGGGTTCGTAAAGTACGTCCTGAATATGTCAATTTTTCCAAAATAGCGAAAAGAGTTGATGTACGGTTATTAAAGGACAATATATGGGATAGTATTATTAAAGAAGACCCAGAAGACGAAGAAAAAGAATTCAAGCAAGTTATCCATTCAATTGGGAAGAAATATGCCCCAGAAGAGAGGAAAGATTTATCAACGAGTTTCTGTTTTATTTGCTTATTACATTTAGCTAATGAGCATTCATTAAAGATAGAAGGTAACGAGGAACATGACGATTTGAAGATCACTGGGTTTAAGCAAGAGCCGGCCGAGTGATTGTATAGTAGATATAGAATAATAGAAGATATATAAACAAGATAGAGTAGGCAGATACAGTAAGCAAGTATAATTATAACCAAGGTACAGTACGCAAGAATTATTGACGTTTAACCAAGATAGAGTAGATAAAATTACAAAAATATTGACCAGGATAGAGTAGACAACAGTTAGAGAAGATTTATAAACAGATACAGTAATAAACTATAGAGTTATCTTTTAAATCTGTCTCCGTAGATCCGCCGTACTCCACATTTCCAGGTGTTTTGGCCGGCGCACGCCCCTGCGAAGCTCGGCGTACTCAAAGGGTTGGCCAAAAGCCAGAAAAGCAAGCCAGAAAAGCGGGCCAAAAAAGCAGGCCAAAAAGCAAGCCAAAAGCGGGCCAAAAATAAAAAGTCGCAAAATAAAAAAAAAGAAAAATCGAGTTTTAAAATTCAAATTGAATTTCAAATTTAATTTTGCCATCCACAAAACCAGCTGGATTTGACGGTTGGATTTAGCATCAGATCGAGCTTGAATTTGGTTTGAACTTGCACATCATACTATTATGGACAGATTTGCTAGTACCATACCTCGTGCAACTGCGGGATTGGTTCGTTCTGGGCGTGGATTGTCGTCCATAAAATCCATAAATTCCCTTGTATATTCATCCCTTGTTTGCCCCCACAACCACCGCTGGACAAGATCGTACGCTTCAAGTCCTATAGGGAATGGCGGCAATAACGGTATGAATAACAGTAATAACAGTGCCTATGGAGGCTTCGGTGGCTCGGCTGCCCCCTCCAGCTCCACTTACAACTTGTTGGCCTCCCAGGAACAGATTGCCAACAACGACCCAAGAAACCCCTTGGCCCAGGCCGAGTTCTACCGTCTGTTGATGGCCAACGGGTACCCAAACATCGTGATTCAACGGTTCGAAACGCCTGGAATCGAGGCTAACATCGACTGCCGTAAGATCTACGTTGACGCCTTGGAACGTCTTGGCAAGAAAGGCCGTGCCGAACAGGTCAGACGCCAGATTGGCTACGAGTCTGGCTCCGGTGCTGCCACTGGTGGTTCAGGAGGTTCTATGGTTGGTGCTGCTAATCTGTATTCCACCGGCTCTACGTCTTTGAACGCCGGCTTGGGGCTTGGTTCCCACGGGTTCGGCTCCCGCTACGAACCGGTCCACGTTGTGGTGTCGGAATCCTTCTTTACCATTGTACTGAAATGGCTCAAGTGGTTGATCCCAGTGGCCTTGCTCAGTTATGGTGCTACCAATGCCTTCAACTATTTGGTTGAAAACGGTACGATTTTCAAGAACCTGGAAGTCGCCGATAAGCTGGTGGATGTCAGCCAGCTGAACGTCAGATTCAAGGACGTGTGTGGCTGTGACGAAGCCCGTGCTGAGTTGGAAGAAATTGTAGAGTTCTTGAAAGACCCGCTGAAATTCACCGGGTTGGGTGGTAAATTGCCTAAAGGTGTCCTTCTTACTGGTCCTCCAGGTACCGGTAAGACCTTGTTGGCTCGTGCCACTGCCGGTGAAGCTGGTGTACCCTTTTTCTTTATGCTGGGGTCCGAATTCGATGAATTGTACGTCGGTGTAGGTGCCAAGAGAATCAGAGAGTTATTCACTCAAGCCAGAGAAAAATCGCCAGCTATTATCTTTATCGATGAATTGGACGCTATTGGAGGTAAAAGAAACCCCAAAGACCAGGCTTACGCCAAGCAAACATTGAATCAATTATTGGTGGAATTGGATGGGTTTTCACAAACTGAAGGTATCATTATCATTGGTGCCACAAATTTCCCAGAACTGCTTGATAAAGCTTTAACTAGACCAGGTAGATTTGATAAGGAAGTTAACGTGGAGTTACCAGATGTCAGAGGTAGAATCGATATCTTGAAGCATCATATGGATAATGTAGAAACCGCTGAAGACGTCGATCCTTCCATCATTGCAAGAGGTACCCCAGGTCTCTCAGGTGCAGAGCTTCTGAACTTGGTTAACCAGGCTGCTGTACATGCCCTGCAATTGTCAGCACCTCTGGTTAACATGTCCCATTTTGAATGGGCTAAGGATAAGATTTTAATGGGTGCCGCTAAAAATAAGATGGTATTAACCGAAGAAGCCCGTAAGAATACTGCTTATCATGAAGCTGGTCACGCTATTATGGCCATGTATTCTCCTGGCGCTACCCCATTATATAAGGCCACTATTTTACCTCGTGGTAGAGCCCTTGGTGTGACTTTCCAGCTTCCTGAAATGGATAAACATGACATGACTAAAAAAGAATGCTTTGCCAGACTTGATGTTTGTATGGGTGGTAAAATAGCTGAAGAAATCATCCACGGACCTGAAAACGTAACATCTGGATGTTCTCTGGATCTTCTGAATGCCACTCTGGTTGCTAGAGCAATGGTTACTCTGTACGGTATGAACGATATCATTGGTCCTATGAAACTTAGTGACGAATGGGAACTGTGGCTGCAGAGTATAAGAGAAGTTGCTGATAAAGAAGTTCAAAAATTCCTTTTAGATCTGGAAACTCGTACTAGAACAGTATTGAATAAGAGATCTTTGGAGCTAAGAAGACTTGCAGAAGGTCTCTTAGAGTATGAAACTTTAACCAAGGAAGAAATGGAAAAAATTGTTCTTGGAGAAGCAATTAATAAGGAAAAACAAATAACTAATACTGTGATCAAGAGTCCAGTCGGGGGTAACAACATCAGAAGAGAACAACCAGTGTCAGTGCCAGTGGAGGCTTAATGTATATAAATATATAGACGAAATAGATACCATCTTGGAAAGGTACAAGTGTAATACTTCTACAATACGTTGAAAAGGGTCATTAATACAGTCTTTATTAAGTTATCTAAACTTTACTAATTCTTTCTTCATCGATCTTCTTCTCGTCATCATCGGCTTCATCGCCATAGTTTCTGAATGATTCTTCACTGACACGAGCCAGATGAATACCCAGATGAAGCAGCAAGTGGTCAGCGTTGACCTTCAAGTCACGATGGAATCTTTCAGGACCCAAGAAGACTATTATTATAAGGTAGGCAAAGATAGCACCACAGAAAATAGCCATCACTTTACCATAATCATAGATATCAGTCTTACCAGGACGATGAATAGGGAAATTAACACCCAAATCAGCTTCAATAGTCAGCGATGCAGAAGAAGCCAAGTTACCTAATTGGTATACCAAACCAGAGAGGAAAGTACGGTGGGTTGAGTTGACCAATTCCATTAAATGAATTGGGACAACACCATAGATCCCCATGACACAGAAAACAAGAGCAAAGTCACCACCAGTGATGGCTTCTCTAGATTTCAACATGAAAGCTGGATAAAGCATACAACCTCCAACAATAGAACCAACTATCATTGCCAAACGACGGCCAATAATTTCTGACAATTGACCAATGACAATACCACCACACATGGCACCTAAGTTGACCACTACCATTAACACGGTACGAACGTTAAGAGAAAATCCACGTTGGTTAGAAAGATAAACAGTGAATAAATCTTGAGTAGCGTGTGAAATGAAGTTCATACCTGCCATGAAAAGCACCAAATAAATGAACATTAACCATTCTGTTTTCATAGTAACCAAGATCAGAGGGTCGAAGTGACGTTTCCAGAAAGACAGTTCTTTTCCTGAACTTAATCTTTGTTGCTTTTGACTCTTCTTAACTGCCTTCATTCTTAAGTAGTTTTCTGATTCTGGAGTGAAAAATCTCCAGACAATAAGAATCACTGGAAGACCAGCTGAGAACCAGAATAAAGATCTCCAGCCTTCACCTTTCTTATAGGTAGCATCGAAAGCACGGAAGAAGACAATTGCCAAGAGATAACCAAGGTTATAGCCAGGAAGGAAGAATCCAGACAAGACCGATTTAGCGTTGGTAGGTTGGTTTTCAAGAGCAGTCACTGCAGCGTTACCATACATACCACCCATCGCTACACCGAAAAGGGCACGAACGGCTAAAAATTGCTTATAAGATTGAACAAAACCAGTACCAATTTCTAAGATGACAAAAAGTATACAGTTAACAATGAATGGCCATTTACGACCATAATAATCAGAAGCAGCACCAAAGATAATGGCTCCTACTGGACGAAGCATAAGAACAAGAGTAACACCCCAAGTGACTTTAGTAATTGAAACTCCAAGAGTTGCAGCAATTTCAGAAGCAGTTGCAGAGACACAGAAAAAATCCATAGCATCAACGGTCCAAGCAAGGAACCCAAGAGCATAATCGTTCCAATTTCTGGCTGAAACTTCTTTCAAATCTGGGATAGGATTAATAGTTTGCCATACCAGTTTTTCAGAATGAGTTATTGGGAGATCAAATAATGTACTGAACCTGGAAGCAAAATAATGACGAACAGATGGCCATGAAAGATCAGGCTTCTCGTTATACAAGTTATTACGATCAGCGTAATGATTATCTGACATTGCAGTAATTTTACTTGTTTAATTTAATAATTTTATCGAATTATGGTCCATCTACAAGAACTATATACTACATTCAATAATGTTCGATGCCACTATCCAAATACCTGCTCCACATTTTCTTACCCCGCTGATATGAAAAAAATCTTATATTACTATTACTTAAGCGCCGCCCCGGAGTTGCTCTAACTCATCACCGTAATGTAACATCGAGTTTAGTTTAAACTTTTAAGAGTAACTATGTGTTGATCTGGATCTACTCATAACCATAATAGAAAGTGTAGGGCGTTTTGTATTATTTTCTTGAGTACTTAATCTTTTTTTGGGGTAATTTCTAATCGATGGGCTACTACAGGCGGGCTTTGCCAGATATGGACTGAATGAAGTTAGCTAGGAGGAGAAGTTGTAGAAAATTATATTAAAAGTATGGGGTGTATGCCGTGCATGGCGGTGAAGTCACTTATATGATCACTCCAAATAGAACCTTGATAAAGTTCAAGCCCACCAATTAAACGCAAGCTTGTTATTGTCTATTCATATTTTTTAACTACCTATACTGAGAGCAAAAAGTGTGAACACGGCTTGAACATATGCATAGAAAACAAATTCCCCGGAAAATAAAGACTATGTCCAAAAACCCAATCCTTTTCGCCCTTAAATATACAGGGACGTACGTGGGGGCGGGTGGGGAACCCACAGCAAAGTTTGCGGGGTGCATACGAAATGATGAGCAAAGCTATACATACCAGAATCATTCGGCCATAAGAGTAGCGTATATGCGTCTATCACCTCTGAAAACGGATATAATAGATATCTGGTGGGATTTGATGGGGTTTGATGTGATAGATAGTCACCTTTTAAATTTCTTAGCGTGGAGGTGCACATCAATAAAATTGTGAAACCCACTCCCCTCCTCTGTGTCTCCCCCAAAGCTAGTATGGTATGCGCTATAATTCTTAGAGGGATTTAAACGAATACGGTAAATAGATATATAGCTTACTAGGACGTACAATATTATTTTTTAAAGATACTTCTAGCCCCTTTGGCTCAAAATGAAGAGGATAATTACAAATACATCTTGTAGGATATCGATGTAATCACAAATCTTAACAAATCAACTTCTAAACCACCAAAACTGGCAAGGCTGAGTTAGGGCTCCCGCCTCTCCCTTCCTTTTCCAAATAGCCCAATACCCAAAAACATATAAAGGAAAAAGACATAAAGTACTGGGTAAGTGAATTTCCAAAGTCATGATACAGCGACGACTCGCCAACAGTTGAATTTTTGAATACTACGATGTGGCGCTATCGATCGGGAGGGATTCCTGAAAAACTTTACTTAGCGGGTAAGCATTCGTGCTGACTCAATTTGGATGATTGCAAAGCTTATATCATGGTCGGAGATTTCCTTTTTAATCCATATTTTCAATTTGTTCACCAAAAGAGGGGCATAAGGTTTTTACATCAATTCCCGGACTTGAAAAGCGGAGGGTATGTCGGCTAAACTTGTAGACTGATTTTGACGGGGTTGAAATATGCAAGATATATTGCTCATGTCAATAAGATAAAATATCGTAATATTTCAGCACAACGTTTCAACGTTTAAATTAACACAATAGTAGTAGTAGTATTAGGTTATTATATGTAAGAGTATAGTTGTTGCATACAAAATGTGAAATATATTCTATCGATTAAATTATATATATAGATTTTCTTATTCATAAAATTCATATTAATTCCCCAACGTATCCGAAGACTCTTGTATAATGTTCTTAAATAAAGTATCTGAATTTCTCTTTGCTGACAGCTGCTTCCTTCCATAAATCTTCTCCAGTCTTTATCGTGATATCCCCGAATTGCTCGGTTAACTTTCCAATATCAACATTTTTACCAACAGCAATAACTGAGCTCTTCAATACCAATGGTTTTTCCTCGTCTACTATTTCTTTCTCCGTAGCAGCAAATGGATATTTCTTGTCCAAAGTCTTATTACTTTTGACATACTGAACGAAAATAGTAATGGCTACCAATAAAGTAAAAATACTGAGGACCATAAGTGCCAAGAAGGCATGTACGTACTTAGGTAAATCATTGTCTCTAAGAATTTGACCAGCACAAATACCAGCAATGTTAGCAGACATAACCATCATAGCCAATGCAATACTTCTATGGGTTGGCTTTTGGATATTAGTACTTGTCCAAGCACAATTTAATACATGACCAATGGCTCCACTGATTTGGATACAAGCCAATAAACCAAACTTTAAATGTCTTCTACTGGAGCTGGAAACTGAATACAAAGCAATGGTAAACACCATTTGCCAAACTGAAATAAAGATAATAGGGTATGAATGGATTTTGGTATACTTGGTAATCGAAGTAAGGATAATGATCATGACAAGAGAACACCACCCTCCAATGGAGGACATAGCATTAGCGGCAACACTTGAATAACCCAAACTTTTAACAATTGAAGGTATATAAGAACCCAAGGCTTGGGTATTTTGCATGAAAGATAAAGTAAATAAGAAGTGTAACCAAACTCTATATTGAGCAAATGTCTCCTTACAATCGGTCCAGTTGATATGAGAAGAACTTGAAATCTTTTCAGGGTCATCTAATAATACCCTTCCTCTAATAATTCTTGATTCTCTTTCTGTTAAGAATCTGAATCCACCCCAGATAGGTTTTGGATTTGTTGGTGAATCAGGAATCAAAACTGCAAAGATTAACCCATATCCAATACCAATAACACCTTCAATAATGAAAATCCATTTCCAGCCGGCTAAGCCATAATTACCAGCAACATTCTTCAATATTCCAGCAGCGATTAAACCACTAGCAGCACTGGCAGTCATATTCCCAAGGAAGTAAAGTGTATAACGAGATGACATTTGTCTTCTAGTATACCAAGTACTAATGTAGTATAACCCACCAGGGATATAGCCTGATTCTAAAACACCCATTATAAATCTGGTTGCCAAAAATCCTCTATAATTGCTAATGGTTGATTGTAAAGTGGCACATAAAGACCAGACAATGATCTGGAAACTTAACCATTTACTTGGACCTACTCTTTGTAAGATTATGTTACTTGGAATTTCAAAAATGACAATACCGACATTAAACAAAGCAGTACCAGCGTTGATTTTGGCGTTATCCAATCCAATATCTTTTCTTAAACTTGAAGTCAAGGCATTAGATATATTACCTCTATCTATCTGTAAAATAAAGAAAGCAAAGAACAAGAGTGGCATGACAAAGAAGTCGATCTTTCTATTTGCCTTGGCTTCTTCTTCTGGGGTCCAATCTTTGACGATTTTTTCATGTTGCCCATTGTCAGTGTTGACTACGATAACAGTAATTTCATCAGAATCAAAAGAAGATGAAGAACCACTAATTATAGTTTCTTCACTTTGCTCCTTCAACGGTATAGAGTTCTCGCTAACAGATCTCGTTTCGGACATTTGTAGTGTAGCAATGAAATAGAGGTAAAAGTTTACGGTTTCTTCTTAATTGCATCCTCTTATATATCAAAAAATTCTCTAGATCCTGGTCCAATGACTGCAATATCCGGGTATACCTGGCCGGTATTCTTCAAATATGCATTAGGTAGTATTACCATACCTTTAGCATTAAAGTGTGGAGTATTGCGACATGTGGCTGGAAGTGCTTGTAGAAGATGAAACCACAATTTTGGAGTTTGGCTATGAATCAGCATTGACTATATAACCATGTACACTGCACTGAATCTTATATTTTAGGGTTTAGACATTTTTATTAACTAAGGTGTTGCAAGTATAAAAAAGTTTTCTACTGATTTTATATTAGCTCGATATTACTCATTCCAACAATGCTGCAAAGTTAGACCAACTATTATGACTTTGAAGCCAAGCGCTATAATTATTTTTTTATTTTTTCTTTTAAATTACATCATTTCAGCACCATAAATTCATCTTATGGCATCATCTGGACGATGGGAAGATCATCTGGACGATGGGAAGCGATAATTAAGGTAAATGATAATTATTTCCGAGGACTTATTTGGCGTGCACAACTGTGAATTTCCGGAATAAGAAACACTACATATAAACCGTTTTCTACCATCCCTTTCCGCCTCTTCTTATCTGTTAGATCGTCTATGTCTCTTGAATAGATAACGCGATCATTTCGTCAAACGAAAATGACTCGGCCGGTTTTAGTTTGATCGCCTAAACATAATATAATGAAAGACTTTGTAAATTAATGCTTCTTTCAGCCACCAGTTACTGCAAGCAAATACATCACTTCTAATATCAGATTGGAATTGCCCATCTATATACATATATACCATTATGCCCAGCACGAGAGCTTGTAGAGAAGGCTACTCTGGTGGATTATGGATACCAGTTACCCGCGCTCGATCGTGCATTGGAATGTTCTAAATCTGGATTCCATAAGATAAACCTCGTAATACAGAGTTGCATATCTATCTGGGAATCTAGCAAAACACCTAAACAGAGCTCATCAAGAACCCACTTCTACATATCCCTATTTCTAGAATTTACAGACACATACAATCGCTATCATGGTCTGGCAATGATCTAATCGTCTCTTCTAGTTCACCGAAATCCTTGAGATCGCAATTCTTTTTACAGAATTTTTTATGTTTTTTTATTTTTGTAACTTTCTCTGCTTGTATTTTAGTTTGGGCCTAGTAGAATATACTTCGTTTAACTGTGAAACCTAAATATAGACGGTGTGCCGGAATATAATATATAGGTAACACAGATTATGATTATGTATGGCATTGAAAGAATTCATGAAAAAACGACTTGCTCCGTTTGCGGGTTAAATTTTCCGTTGTACAGTCAGGTGTATGCGTACATACATTTGGAAAAGTTATCAGTTTCATAATCTTACCTCAAAGAAAAAATTCTTCTTTCTATTGCAGGGACTAGCGTTTGATTTTGCGCTTATTTTATTCTCGAAGTCTACCTATTCAATGCAATTCCAGGTGTATGTGGACCGTTAAGAATTCAAAAGATCATCGAAAATAGGTTTTTAACAATTATTTAGAGAAAAACAGAGCTACGGATCTTTCAAGAACTGAATATGTTTGCTGATAATTACAATTGGCTTATATTATTGGCCTTGAATAAAATCATCACTTGAACCCCGCTAAATAATTCTGAAGGTAACCATGAAGCATCGAAACCTCCCAAACCAAGATATATACTTTTTTTTTTCGTTAGGCTCTAGTGCTGTGAAAACCAACGCTCATCCATCTTACCTGTAAAACTTGGATTCTATATGCTATATCGCGGAGGTAAGCGCAGTTAAGGTACTTGACAGAATACACGTGCATCTCAACTCTGACTTTGCGTTTTACTTTTACGAAACGTTCTGCAATGTTAGGGTCTTTTAAAGCATTGTAACAAGGCATCTGAAGATCTAGAAAACATTAATCATCGCCTTTCACGTAGACAATGAAAAATGTTTCGGTGCCTTCTTATTCTCGGGATTATTTTCGGCAAAAAAATGGATTTGCAACCACGACTTAGCACTTGGTTGGAATTGAGATGAGGTGTGTTTCCCATTAAAACTCTGCTTACTTTCTCCGTTCAACAATGTCTAAGCAAACTTCTATACTAAGTCACCCGGGTAAAACAGTAGATTTTTGAAACATTTAATGTACAGTCTAAACCTTAATTCAAATGTCTGTCTTTGAGTTACACTTGAAATGACAAAATAAAATATGAAGAGGCGGCTCTTTCGGTGTTTATCTTATTTAAAATGATAAAAGCGCAAAAGTAGATAAAACCAAATATAAACTGCATTGAGTTATGTTTAATCCAGATGACTCAAATACAACAATGTAGCTTAGCCGTAAAATATGTATCTGAGTGTTGCATTGAGAGGTTTTTTGTTCCTTTTTTTTGATTTTTCCTACACCCTTATTTTTGCTCACAAAATGCAAAATATTCCCGACTCTTTGTTACTACTGATTTACAGGTGCTGAAGCAATGCGATGTAATGCAAATATTTCCTATAAACGGGCATGAAATATAGTGTTTAATGTCAGGAAAACAAATCATACAAGCCTTCTTTTTTTTCAAAGTTACTTCTAAAACTCCTCAAAATTTATATTTCTTCTATAAACACGTAAGTGGTAACAATCTTGGACAAATATACGGAAAACAGCTTATAAACATATTCCTAGAATGTTAAGCTCCGGGGACCTTAAATCAGCTCCATCTACGTACCCCAATTTCCTTTTTTTTTTTTAAAAAAAAAATCGTTGCTACAATGTTGTCAAAAGCAAAAATAAAAAAAGACAAAGAAAACAGTCAGATCAAGCATTGAATATTACTGAAAGGACGGAATAGATTTCAAATAGGTACCAAATACTGTGTCCATAATTTATTGAAGCCGGAGCAGTATATGTAAACTATATTTCAATTCAAGAATGAGAGAGTAGACAAAACTAAAGGGTTTATCTGAGTTTTTTAACTCTAATAATATTGTATCTTGGTTATTCCGAGTTCCAAGGTTAATCGACTAACTTAATAGCTCGACTTCTAACTGACGAAGTCCGACCTGTGGTTCTTCTCTTCGGTCTAACCTCCGATATAATTTTATGATGTATTCTATATAATAAAGAATTTATTTTATAGTTGAAATAAGTATTAAAATGAATCTCTTCATCTTTCCAATTTTACCTTCGCTAAGCTTTAGTGGATACATAATATTTACTTAAATGATATATTAATAACATCCTACTAATTATTCACATCTCTCTACTCAGAAAAATTTGCTTCATGATGTCGCTATATTTCCAATGAAATGGTAACAGTATGGACGACTTATTGATAAAAAAAAACGTAGCTATGTAGATTCTGAACATAGGGAGAATATATGATTAAAATACAAAAAGGAAAGTTTTTTTTTACTCCTGTCAGGTATATTTCCTATCATAAAATTAAACACATGCATTTAAAAAGAAGTAATTTTATTTTTTTGTTTTATTCTTTTGTTTTATTTTTTTGTTTTCTTTTTCATATCTTTACTTCTTATGGAAGGCAACGCCGGTGGAGAAAGAAAGAAACAAAGGAGTGAAACTAAGATGGAACAATCTAATCTGGCATGCACAAAAGCAAAAGCTTAATTGTATCTCACAAAGTTTAAAGTTCATAAACTGAAGCCGAATAACATTTCGATAATAGAGAGACTTGTATTTATTTTTGATTAATTTGGAAAAAAATAATATCCTTCGTCTGCCCCCACTCCATCAAATTCAAATAAATTTAGGATGTCGTTTGAATAGATCAGTTTAGAATTTTATCACACACTATGTGTAGATGATGCCTAAAGTGGGCATATTTTTATTTACGAAAGCAGCTTATTTTCGGTTAATAGGGAACCAAAGACAAAAAATAAAATTGTACCAGTGAAAGAATATTTTCAGCATATCTATAAAATTTTCTGTAGAAATAGATCTATACGTTAATCCATGTTTATATTTACATACCAATGAACATACTGATGTAGGTTGTACTTTTCGTGCATTTACCTTCTATTATTTATTTGTCCGTTTACGGAGAACAGGAATGGACGATGTATGAAGCTCGGACAATATTCCACAAAGAAAAGTCTTCAAATTCTAAATCTTAACCATCAAGATGTTGACAACCGAAGATAAGGACAATCGACAAACGAGATAGCTTAGTTAAAAAATAAAAGCAATAAAAGTCAAGTAAGTGGTAAACAGAGGGTTCTTACTTAATGATAAGGGGGAGTCTGATTACGCTTTTCGAAAAGTCCAATTTCATTCTTCAGCGTTCTAAATAGAAGTTATTTATTATACATATACATCAAAATATTCGTCTGCAATAATTTACTTCGGTTATTTTTGGATTATTACCAGAAGTATAGATTTTAGATTTTATTTGGTATTGTCTTTTTAATTCACTTACGGTTTTTACTGCTATTTTCATCTTGGTTCCTATTTATTTTTATCGGCACATTTTATGTGGTTATGCAGTGGCGGTTTGAGCCGACAAAAGAATATTATTCGACGGGCTAAAAAATAAGAAATGCCGATTTGAATAAAGTAGTCTTTGAAAAAACCCATATTGCCTAAGCGATGAAAACACTCAGTTGACATTAGGCTTAAAAGGTTAAGCTCAAGATCTTGCATTAGACTTTGCTACCTTCGAAACTGTTTCTTTGAAAGTTAGCTTTGAGAAGCAGAAGGTGTTTGAGCCAACCGGGCATACAAAGGTTTCGATTGATTACTAGCAATGTATGAAATGCAGCATTTGGAATCTAGAATTATTATTGACGTTTAGAAGTCCCAAAATTGCTTGAAGCATATATGATTTTTAACATCTGACTAATTGATTTTTTTATTTTTGATTGTTATGTAATTTAATATGTATGGCTTTTGTAGATTGTGCAACGAGCTAGAAAGATTCTTCTGAACGGCTATATTATATTTTACCTTTGATTATGTAGCTCCAAATGAAAATATACCTCATAGACTAAAAATTGAACCCCAAATACTGCTATATTTAGTTTTAAGACTAATAAATAATATTTTTCATGTAATAATATATGATACGTTTGTTACATTTTTCTCATTTAATAATACTCTGTTGTTATTACCTTCTTAATTTACCTTCTTGCATTTATTATTTGTAACTCAGTTTCAAAGTTTATTGAAAAATGAAAAAATAAATTCACAAGACCGCTTTTCGGAATTAACCGTTAGTCGATTGAACCCTAATAATTTGAAAAGGACCACGATGAGAGAGATAGCTGAGAACCTAGACTATCTTTGGCTTATGTAGAACAATATTTAATAAGCTAAACTTTAATCTTCATTTCTGCAGATTGATATCAGATGCTTCTTTCGCCAAAGGGTTCTCTTTTACCACCGAAGGCAATTGCGAATTAGAGATGCTAGGAATGTAAGAGTATGCACCTGTTCGGGTTAGGGGAGGTGTCTACCAATACAATAAGGAAATGCTTTGTTTTTTTGGAATTTTGCGCTTTGTTTCAACATATCCTAAGGATAAGGACCAAGCTATATCATAAACCATGCAACAAGGTAACTTGAATATATACAAACAAATCTCCCCTCCTTTTAAACGGAGGTCAAGTTCCCATAGTTGTATACCTGTTTATTTTTATCTACGGCAAGCTTTAAGTTCGACATAGAATAACGATTAGAGTTTAATTTTTGGAAGCAGGACCAGTACTGGCTACATTTTTGTGTACAAAAATAATAAAGCATAAAAAGGAAAGAGTTAAATTAAAGGAAACTGCATTCATTTTTTAGCAAAAAAGCTACTTATCAAATCATTGAATCAATTCCAACTGTTCTATAAATATTGTACATTCATATGTATGTATAGCATATCCATTCAAACTACTATGTGGAAGATTGGATCATATATATATATATATACAATAGTACTTCAAGATAGAAGTATAAAAATTGTGAAGTACCGGCCTTTCGGATATATAAAGTAGTGGTACCAGAAAGGACCCGCTTGGAATTTGCTGGATAATAATGATTGTATATCTCATATAAATGATTTAATTTTCCGTATTCGTTTAATACTAATTATTTTTGATTTTTGATTTTAATTTTGATTCTTCTTTTTTTCTTTTTATTCTGTGCAAGGGCCCACTGATACTGCCAATTAAAATATATCGTCTTGCGTGTTAACCAACCACTGTAGCTCAAGGCAGCAGAATTATGGGAACAGTTGTTCGTATATCTGAAATTTCCGATGATCACATTTTGGTCATTTCATCATGATCGGAAATATAAAATATAGCGATACGGCTTGATTCCTTGGTTGGCAATTTTGTCAGAATGGAACATAACATACTCAAACTTTAAACCAAGAGAAAGGCATTATGATAAAGTCGATAGTACTTTTGTAGATTATTTTTTTTTTTACATTAATATTATTATATTATCATATATTATCTTAGTAATAAATTAAATTATATTGAATATTAGAGAAACTCTATATGACGATTTATTTTTTTAGACTTCTTTTTAGGCTCATATTTTCTTAGTCGATTATTAGATGATTGCATGTTTTCCAGCTTTTTAATTTCGCCCCGTTCTGTTTCGATCCTTTCTCAAATAATTATTCTTTAAATTAGTTTAATTTTGATACTTTCCCTTTTTGGTGAGTGCATCTGTTCTTTCATCTTAGATCAGTTTCAATGCAATGCACGGCCCAGCATGCATTTATATGTATCATGCACACCTCTCACTTTTGTATAGAGAAACAAATTATAGCTTGAAAAAGAACTAAATTAAAATTAAAAAAATATAATCCAAAAAATATAATCCAAAAACAAATTATCCAAAAATATAAAAAAACAAAAAATAATAATAATGAAATAACTAGAAATATTGAAAAAACAAAAAAAAACGAAGATAATAATTACAAAAAAATAGATTATAGTAAATTTTATTTTATTACCATCTCACTTATTATTATTTTCAAGATAACTGTGCATTGCAGAACGCAAGATTTAAATAGTACTTTATGTTTATGTAAAATTCTAACAAAAATTTACTTTTTGTCAATTGACTATTTCGACCTTTGGTTTTAGCGTCTTCTTACTTATTTTTTACTAATTTTTTTTTCTTTCATTCCCTCTTTAAAAAAGGAAAAACCTCTTCTATATATCGATTTCTTTGATAACAAGAATAAGATAAAACATAAAGATTCACCACTTTTTCTTGTTGCGAATTTTTTTTTCTTTCTTCTCTACATTTTAGACAAGGAATACAAATCCATAACGACGGAGTTGCTACAAACGTACAAACGTATCCCCATAGCCAGTACATAGCTGCCAAACAAGCATAGTTCCCGATCGTGCCTTTGCCTCGTATTTTTAATTATTCTTTAGTTCTGGAACCCATTAATTCCACCCCCTCCAGCCCACTATAACCCCCACTATAACCCCCACTAAATCATACACCCACACACCCATATCCATATAACATATTCAACACCCATACATATTCACCTCCTTACATCGACACCTACCTCCCTTATATCGACCTAGGACCTCTGTGAACCCTATTGAATCCACATAGCTTCCGACTACCTTCCCCAGCAAGCCTCTAAAGACCCCTTCTTTCGAAGGCAATCCAAGCCATACCAACCCTTCCAGGTATACATCGATACATATACATATATATATATATATATATATATATATATAACTCGAAGTGTTGCTTAATACGGACACTTGATATCTGCACCGTTGCTTATTTGATCACTTTAAGGTTCTCCGCTTAAGTCCACCGACTGGTTCTACATTTTTGCAGCAACCCCTTACTCCACAATTTGGCTAGCCAAGAATGATAGATTACAGCTTCCAACAGTACTTCAAGGCCCCTTCTTCAGGGTCGCCTCTTTCTGTGGATTCCTACCCCCAAAATACGTATATAAATGGCCCCGTTGGTTCGTACCAGGACCAGTTGGGAGCCTCTAAGAATGGCATGGGTTCGGCCCAATTGGAGTACCAACAACCGCCATATTCGGCCATGACTGTCCCTGTTTCAGCTACTGCTGGCTTATATCTGGAAATGCCACCTCAATCCATGAACGGAGACCTTGAAAATGGTACTACTTCCGGTGGTGCTGGTGGTGCCATCAATGGATACACACAGCCCCAACATGAGTTTTACCTGAGCTCTTCTCCAGCAGCAGCAGGAGGACAACAACACCATCCTCTTCTGCAGCAAGGAGGATACCAACCAAGCCTTGACCACAATTCCAATTCTGTATCTGTTTCTGTCCAGCCAGTTGTTGTAAATAGTATACAATCTTCAGAACAGGATCCTAGAGATCCTAGTTCTTCGACTTCTTCCATATCTGTCCCTTCAACAGTTGGCCAGATGCCCCCCCAATATCCGTATAACAGAAACGTTCTGCTTTCTTATACCGTTGGGTCTTCTTCTTCTGCTGCTTCTGGTAATGCCATGGCTTCGTCCATGATCAACGGGGGTTATCCACAATCCCAGCAACAAACAATGTACATTCCAGGCCAATCTCCAAGCACCTATATAAATTCAGTTCCTTCTTCCTACCCGGGGATCCTTGGCTATCCAGGCCCACCTGAATCGTCAGCTGGGGTTCCCTATTACGGTGCCACTGCCCCCATCAGAAACGAAGAATTGGGCTACGAAAATGGCCAATACTTGGATGAAAGTAACTATCCTCGTCAACAGCTGGACCTGTTGGCTACGATTAGTTACTATAACAGTGTGAAACGTGACATTCTGCCCGTCATTTCAGAACCTCTGGGTTCCAATTCTACCAGGAATGGCAAGTTTAGAAATGAAAACTCCAGAAATATGCACGATGTCTCCATTATGGATCAACTCAAGTCAAACCCTTCGATGTGGCAACTAGTGGTTTCTACAAACACAGAAAATTCATTTAAATGTGCCCATTGTACGTTGGAATTTAGTTCTTTGATTCAATTTGTGGAACATTTGGATGAAATTAAAATTAGAAGATTACACACTTGCCCCGTTGAAACCTGTCCATTTTCCATTATTGGTCTCCATAGGAAGGCAGAATTACGTAGACACTGTGTTCTGAATCACTTCCAAAGAGGTAAATTTAAGGAAAAGGGAATCAACATTTCACCAGAAACAGAACTGCAAATGGCTCGGTTATTGTATCTGTGTGATCAAGAACACTGTGGTAAGCATTTCTATAGGAAAGATTCGTTGCAACGTCACCAGAAACTTGTCCATCTTAATCTGGACAGTAAGTTCAATCGGAAATGGAATAAGGTGTCGAAGCATTCGATTCATTATTAATAAACCACTTTGAAATTCGGGCTTTCAAATCTAATAGCTGCAGCATTCCATACAACCACAAAAGCAAAAGTGAAAGTTAAAACAAAAAGACTCAAATATGAGCTCAACTTGAACTAAAACTTATAACGGAGGCTACTAATTTCCACCCACCTCTCTTATTCTAGCAATTTCTGAAGAACACGAAAAAGACAAAAAAGACGAAGAAGAGCTGAAAATGCTAGGTATCAAGTTTTCCACTGCTTTAATTCTGATGGCCCTATGGAATGTGGTATATTCAATTCCAAGTATTGACAGAGTGTGCTCTCTGGTATCAAATCAATTCCCTTATTCTGGTTATAGAGGAGAAATAAATATTTCAAGAAAGAATAACTTACAGTTCCATTTGTATTTCTGCAAAGATAGTAGAGTAATCCAAGATATCCCTATAGATGTAAGTGCCTCTTTGGCCGACTTTCCCTGGGCAACCAACATCACGTATTCCCTAAAAGCTTCTGATTCTTCTGCTTCTACTAACTCTATCACTAATATTAAACAGTCCAGCATTGTGTTGGCTAGAAGAAAGAAATATGCTATGAGGTCATTGCCTATCTTTGTTCCAGAAACCCATATCGGCCTCTTGTACAACGAACCAGACTTGGTCTTGCCTATCATAGCAGAGAACATGTGGAAGAGCCATTGGATCGAAGTTCGTGGGTTCCAGATCTTGCTCCACATCCCGATCTTCTACACGCCCGAATTGACGTCCAAGAGACATCCACAAAACAAGGTGGGTACTAAAGTCCAGAGTAGCGGTAAAGGTGACTATCTAGCAGCTCTGGGTCAGTCTCTGGCCCTGGTCCTGGGACAGCTTCTGAAAGAGTGGCAAGATTCGATATCGATGACAGAAGACTACAACTACGGGGACATCGATATCCACAAGCTTGGTGTGGAGTTGGAACATCTATTGAGTAGAGAGTTTAACTGGAAGAAGAGTCCTACGGGTATAGAAGTGATCAGAAGCATGGTCGGAAGGAAGCCTTCTTTCGAGGCAATCAGCCAGTTAGTAGAGCAGTTTTATCATACAATTATATAGAAGTATCTGTAGTCTGTAATCTGCCTATCCTTCATCTCTTTTGGCTGGTTACCTCCAGCTGGTTATCGACTGGTTGCTCACTGGCCGTCTCCTTGGATCCCTCCAGTGGTTGCATCCCCTGTCTTGTTGTGTTTGTGTTGTTTGTGTTTGCGTTGTTTGTGTTGCTGTGTTTGTGGTGTGGTGTTTGTGTACTTCAAGGTGCTGCAAAACTTCCCCACACGGAGGGCACAAACTCTATAAAACTATATAAAACCCTATAAAATTAGAAGAACGTTTCCTTTTGCTAAACCTTTATTACTAACTATGTCTAACACCACCAGCTTTCGTGAATACCAAGAGCTTCCAGCCCAGGCTTTTTTGGCTACCATGACCAACAGTCCTGCTGTTGGAGCCCTTAACGGATTGATTCTGTCGTTTCCGATCCCCAAGATTTTCACTAGTAACGCTGTTCCCATTATGGTGTACAGAGAACAGCTGAAGAAGAAGTAGGCTACAGAGCTGGCTGCTAGATATAACAGAGCTAGCAGCTAGCAGCTAAACAGAAGACAAGGTAGGTGTTTGTAAGTGTTATCGTCTTTTTACGACCAGGTTCAATCAATTTAAAATTTATGCCAACTTATACCCATCTTACACAAATAATAGCATAGCACTGAGCTGATAAACCCGGTAGTTGAAGTAGTTGAGAAGTTGAGCAGTTGCGTAGTTGATGGAAGGCGTGATTGTGGGTCCATATTAGTATCTAGAGTTTCTATTATACGAGTTCTTCTTGCCAATGTAGATATTAATTTCGTAGTGTAGCACTCTCTGGTCTGAAGCCTCAATCTTGGATCCAAGGGTCTAAGGACCTAAGGATCTAGGTTCTGAGAAAGATCTAAGGAATCTAAGGGTATGGTGGATACTTCAAAAGAAAAAAAAAGAACAACTTCCAGCTACAGAAAAACACCCAACATCAGCACTAGAAGTTTATGAATAATTATATAAAAAGTAGAGAATATAATATATTGCCGTATACCAACTACCTGTGGCAAAAATAAGCACACGGACCAGCCCGAAGCAGCCCAAGAAGCCTTCCTCTAAAAAAGCCAGAAAATGACAGAAAAGAATTAAAAAAATTAAAAAAATTAAAAAAAAATGAAGCGCAAATAGTCCAACCTGACCATACATTATCTGTGTATCATCCAAGAAGAAACAAGCGCTATTCTGGCCAACTTTAACATCCCTACAATTAAGCTACAATTAAGCTATCTTAACCTGAGCTTCAATCGCTATAGAAGAAAGGCTCGCTAAAGTTGTCCTTTTCAGAACAATGCGTATCAGTGTATTTATCTCAGTGGCGGTTTGGGAAATTAAGACCGGAATAGACCGAAATTGCCTCACTGATAAAGCTGGCAAAAAATAATAGAAGAATGCCCGAAAAAATATCTGCTAATAAGAATAGAATAAAAAGTAAAAGATAAAAATAAGAATAAAACATAATAATATTAATGATAACAATAGTAATAAAGAAGTATGATAATAAAAATAAGAATAAGAATAAAAATACAACTTGATAATGAAACATAATAATAAAACATAATAAGAATAATAATTATGATTTTGATCGTAATAATATTATTAATCAAACAATGGAGGATAAGAACAAGTGACAGCATATAATTTTACATGTATCTACGTAATGATAGGTTCAGGTCAGTATATTGCATCAGGTAAGCACGATTAAGGACAAAAAAAAGACTTTGATTGTAAGCGTATTACCCATCCTTTATGAATTTTTTTGTAGCTTATCGAAATTTTGTAGCTTATCGAAAGGTCTCAGAACCACATGGACTGGAAAATATAACACACGGAAGGAATCGAGCTGGCCTAGGTGTACTAATGGGACATAGAAGGTGCTCAAAGTGGTGCACTCCAGGGTTTCAGGGTACACGTAATAGGTTGATGACTTGATAACGCCGAGGCTGACGGAAAGGCATATTTTAGAAGTGGTGGGGTATGTGGTAGTATGAAAGTTATGGTCTGGCTAAGGTGAGATATGATATCATTCAAAGCACATATACCATATTGAAAGGGCTCAAAGGACTGCTGCAAAATTTTTAGAAATGTTTTTTTTTTTAACAGTGTATGCCTAAAAGTACTCCTGAACGTGGCGTGGACCAATAGCCTTTAGATAACTCGGATTATCACCGAAACTGGCTGAGTATGGCAATTGCGACCAGGACAAAGAGGGACTTCCTTTACCTAACTGATCTGGCTATCGCCTTTGTTTCAAGTGTTAAAAATATTCCACTACCACAATTCAGCAGTTATTCTTAATTCACTGGAATACTTCAATCTTACATATCTATTGTCAATAGCCTAATTTGGCTACACTTCAATCTTACGCATCTATTGTAAATAGCCTCATTTGGCTACCTGGCTTGGGAGATCGGCTTATTTGAAGCAAGCGAATGTAGGAAGACAATAGATAGACCGAGAGAGGGAACTACAAAGGTAAAGCAAATACAAGGTATAGATATGGGTATAAGGTATAAGGCACAAAACATAAAAGAACAAAGGAATAATAAGTATTTGTATATAATATACTAACCATGGTTATCTTCTCTTGAAATTGCAGCTTCCAGGTTATAATCCTATCTTTTCCTCTCATATCTTATATCATACCCTGTCACTATCATATATAATATCACTATTTTTAGCCGATTGTTGTATTATCTAGTATTATTTTGTACCGATTGTACGTATGTTTCAAGTGTGTTTTAAATATGCTGCCAACTTTGGTGGGGGAGTGGGGGACGGGGGGACGGCACCCTCTGATTATCAAATGAACCACAGTGGTTGTTGATGGAAATAAACGGAGATAAAAAGGATATAAGAAGGCGACTAACTATTATATACTGTACTTTAGAAATCTAATGACCCAAAACTAGGCTTCATTAAAACAAGTATCCTAAGACTACGCTCCTGCCTATCTCTTTGGGCTCCATACAATCAAGCTTTTGAAGAATCTTTGATGAGCATCAAAACGATACGGCGGATCCCGAACTTGCGAGACACCATTCTTGCAACACCAACTACTTTAAAAATAATCTATAGTATATTATATCTTATTTTACTATTTGATAAATTTATTATTTAAATATTTTACATGCCAGTTTCTCTTTGTCGTCCATCAGATATTATTTTGGTTACTGATTATTTTCTTCTCGTACAAGGCATTATGTATGTTTTTGTTACTAACAAAATTTATGACTTCATACTAATTTTAATTACTTTATAGTGCATAGAATATAAGGCAGCTTTTTATCAAAAATAATAATTGGTTTGTTACATTTTTGCTTTTTTTTTTCTGTTTTCCCTTTCTGCAAATTTTTCTTTTCGTTAATTGCCCCTTTCGTCTGCACTATATTTCATACTAATAATAGGTCTACATGAGAAAGATTTTTCCTTATTTTATCCAATATTATTTGAAATATTTTGTTCTATTATTTTATCATCAATGCAATGCAAGGTGTCGGATTATTTTCATTCACTCATTTGCCCGCTCGTAAATATACACCTACACCTGCCCCATCAGGATTTTTTCCTACAAAATTTCGTTCGGACCGAGGCCAACTTCCTCCTCATTATTTAGTATTCCTTCTCACTCTTAGCTCTTTATGGCTCCTAGCTACATAATTGGATCTCATCACCGATGATCTAAATTTTAGCTAGCATTAACATTCCCAGTAAGATTATTCCAATTAAGCACAATCCTCTTAAGATCTATCTGTCTAGAATAATCTATTCGCCTAGATCTACTTAATTATGGATGTTATGTATGTAGAATCCGTCACTTAATAACTTCTCAAAACATCTCATATAATATTGTAAAATGCTACGGTAATACTTGCCCAATAGAGATCGGATTTGGACGACTTACATTTGACATCTGTAACGTATATGACCGAACTCTGCCGCCATAACCAATGTATGCAATTCGTTGCAACCATTATTACAGCTTAAGCGGGCGAGTTCGACTTCAAAAAAAAAAATCAAACAAAATGCCTATAGGCTATAGGCTATAGGTTATTATCGAAGAACCATCTCAGATATACACTTGCACTCTTGAAATCATATTAATCGGCTAATAAGACGGCATTTAAAGGAACCCCAAGGAACCCTAAAGGAATTGCAATAAAAAAACAATGGAACTACATACTGAGTCATGTTCTCTACGATGATGAGCACCAACCCAACTGATGTCTACCATTGAATCAGAACTGGTTAGACTGCCACCCTGCTTGCCAATATCTTCGTGGCTAAGTTTGTTCGGCAATTTCCTTCCACCCTGGACTGCAATTTGGTCAAACCCAATCTTCTCCTTTAATTGTTTTATTTTGAATTAATTATTATATCAGTGTGAATGTACTATAATGTAACATGGATTTATTAATATTGCTATTGTTATAATCATAATTTATATTATTCATTATTTCCTTATTCCATATTATTTTTTTCTATTGTATGGCTTTCCTATTAATTTTTTTAATTCTAAAGCTTCCGTTTCTACTAAAAGTTATGCCTATTACTAATAAAGAAACGCGGAAGCAATATCAGAAGGAAAAAGAAAGCAATTGACTGTACGATTATCAGCTGTTTCCTCTGCTGGATACAATCTTATCGCTTATTTATATGTAAAGCATTTATCATCCGTCGAGATAGATGCAATCTTCCTCTCCTCCCTAAACTTCCATATTCCGTTATCCTCATAATTCCGCTATTGTCATAATTAATTTCAATGTTAAACTGGCCGCTAAGAGTAGTATCCCAAGGGATATTGGATATTCACTGAAATCTTGAAAACAAGAACTATGACAGCCAAGCTACGTAGTTGCAAAAATGGCTGTATCATGATAGCCGCCAGACATAAAACAGATTATTTCAAAATACTTTCCTACTAGAGTACTATAGAGTTCCCCATTATGTTTTGTATCTAGAAGAACTACTTGCTCTTGAAGAAAGAATACATTTTGTTATGGATTCACACAGAGGCTGGATGATATGGCCGAATAAAATCACTGTAAACTTCGAAATCCTTGTTGAATGAATAAGTTCCTTAGTTTAATTACTCAGTCCCCTCTGTTCCTCCACCTCATACTTTCTCCCCCACACTTTCCGTTTTCTGTTATACCTTTCAAAATATTCATCTTGGGACAGCTGTATTACATCTAACTTACATAATAATATCGTAAGATCATGCTTATGTCCATATATATTTCTTATTGTAATCTGTTCTCCTGCCAATACCCCTGTTCTGACTTCGATCCCCTCGTGCTGAAACAATTAGGTATTGTTATTTTTTGAGGAATATCAAATTCAGTAAGTGGAAAAAATATTTTTTTTTTGCGCAGCCCCAATATTCCTTCCAAAGTGAGGGATTAGCACCAAGACTTGGATTATGTTCTGGATCTGTTATTCCTTTAAAAGACTAACCCCACTTTGATATTTCTCGTAACTGATCTACGAAGATGACTATTTGAATTTGCTTCTATTTTTCGTAATTCTTTCCTTTTCCGATTTCTCCTTTTCATACCCTTGCTTCTCTCTTGTTTAGATTAATTCGTTCGCTAAACCCGGTCCAGTACCTTTATTGTGTAGCGTTTGAATAGAATCATTAAGAGGCGATCGTTGGCAGAGTCATTTTGGCAATAGAGCGATGTGCTTATTGATGGAGTTATTTGGGGCTCAAGCATCTGCAGCATTTCCTTGAAAGAAGTCAACTGCACCTTATGGAAGCATATAAACAAATAATGAAAATAAAATAAAATTAGTAATTATATAAAAATATAAAAAATAATAATAAATAATAAAAATAATATGTAAAGGTTATATAACAATCTTTGCTGCACCCAAAAAGTTATTTTCCCACGATTTGTACTAATTCATGCGTTAGGCACTTTTTAGTGTGAAAAGAGCGTATTTAGAATAATCTGGGAAAAAAATAGAAAATAAAATACCAATATAAGTTAAAACCGAAATCCTTAAAAAAACAACTAAAACAAATGAAACAATGTGAAACAACGTGTAAGATTAATAATAAAAAATAAGAAGTATTAAGATTAAATATTACATAAAATAAAAGAAAAAAAAACTATGAAAAGCTAAATGAAGCTGAACAAAATTCGAAAAGGATTACATAAGACCGAAGAATGAAGTCTATCTAAACAAGACACAAAAATAAATAAAGTTCTAGGAAGTTCAGTCTAAACAAATTCGAAAAAGCATTTTAAATAAAAAAGATAGTTGCATAATAATTAATAAAGTTGAGTCTCATTAAAAAATATTCTTGCTGCATTCTCAGGAATTAATATCCAACTTATATACGAACAAAATAATCCTTAATTAGTAGAAAGATCGAAGTAGATATGCCTGTAAATTAGCGAACATTCCCGATGTAGAAGGCTTAGATATTGAACAAAAAGCATGCCATGAAATTCTATAAATATCAAACTTCAACTTCAACTTCAGCTTCTTGAACAAATATCAAACTTAAAAATTAATAAATATATTAGTTTATAAATTTGCGTGAATACATAAACATAATGGAAGACTTGGGAACTTGCAGCAGAAGAAGACAAAGTACAAGAACAGAAGAAAAAGAACATAAAAATAAACCAAATTAAAAATAAACTTTAAAAGCCAAAAAATAAAATTATAAATCAAATTCAAAAGCAAAATCAAATTCAGATTCAAAAAATATAAAATAATAAAACATGAAACATAAAATAGGTAAGCTATCAATATTCATTAAATGTAGAAAATCTCCTATACGTTACGTACATGCACTACAACTGTACAATATATGAGATCCAATGGGATCTTGGCCTACATTTTGATGCTTCTAAATTTCCGCTCATCCAACGCTATATTTTCCATACATTCCAGATTTCACTCAAAGGAGGAATTTACGTTGCATTGTTCTCTCTTTATTTTTTATTTTTTTTTTGCAGCTAGAAGTGGCGTGAGTTTGTTGTTTAGCCAGTGCCTGAATTGACTCGCTTAGAGGAGAGCACTTATTTTCTATGCTCTTAGGCCGACCTTCTGTTTTGGCAGGTTTACTTGTACCGGTAAGATGTAACTGGAGAGTAGCTAATATGAGTGCTTTTTTCGTAATAACTGGGTAAGAGAGGTATACAGTTCAAAGTTGCAATTAATAAGTAGTATATTTGTATATAGATTTCACATGTTGTATAAAACGGTTTCTAGTATGAAGCAGCAGCCTTATTGTGGTCTAATTGTAGCTCGAGTAGCATCTAGATTATAATATGCTTACAGCAATTACGCCCTTCCTACCTCTTGAAAGCTCATTGATCTGGAGCCTCCTTTTACACTGCTGGATGTGGTTCCAGCCCACATGGCCATGTACTTGAAATGGGAGGAGGAGCAACGAGGAATACGAATCAAAGGAGTGGTCTTTGGCTTTCTTCGTAATTTGACTACTTTCATTGCCAAATTGAAGGAATTGTGTTTGTTTGGCTTGAGGTCTGTTGATTTGAGGTTATCTAAAGCACAAACTCCACCTCCGCCGCCACCACCTCCGCCAGGTGTCAAACTAATGAAAGGATAACAGCTTGTCAAAATTGAGTCATCATCATGGCTTGCTAGAACACAACCACCACCTCCTCCTCCTCCTCCTCCTCC